>BQMF02000721.1:0-144615 GCA_027922465.2 Turritopsis dohrnii | reverse complement strand
AGGATTTTTGCGGCACAGACAAATTAGAGTAAACAAGTCAGACACAACGTGGAATTGGTCATTCAACACACCTGCCAAATCTTTGAAGGGTATTTAGTTCTATTTGAAGAAGAAAAATCCTACAAACGAGAAACCTGTAAATTCTACAATCCAAAAATCAAAAAGGTATCTGTTATCGTTGAGGGCAAGCCTAACCAACTTTTTGCTCAAGGGATGCAGGCCGTTTGAACAATACAATGAGATTTGCAAGTATTTTGCTGAAGGAAAACCAAAAGATAATAGCGTCGGCGAAAACCGAAAGCGCTTAGGATTACACGATGTAAAAGTCTCTGATTACTTGACAAACAAGTATGCTCTATGGTTAGATTTCAGAACAATTGATGAGAATTCCTTGCATGGGACCGGTCGAAGGATTGAAAATGCAAGTGAAGGCATCACCTTACAGATTGAAAAGACCGCTGAAACTGCAGGAAACTTAAACGCTTATATATATCTAATAATGGATGCTCAATTAAATATTCAAAACGGAGAATTTATGTCTGCATTATATTAGTAAAAATGGATACACTTTACATGAAAGAGCCTCACACAGCATTATTCGTTGGACCAACATCGTGCGGTAAAACTGCTCATGTTGTAAAATTATTAGAAAATGAATACTTTGATCACTTTGATTTCATCGTGATTATATGTCCCACCTTAAGGTGGAATCAGACTTACAGAGATCGGAAATGGTTCTGGAATGACAGATATGTGATTTTAATTGAGCCGGAAGGTCAATTATATGAATGGATTAAGAGTATGAACTTTTCCTGTGCTGGACACAAAACCTTATTCCTCATTGATGATATAATAGCTGATGAAAAATTGAACAAAAAGAGACAGCCTTTGCTTGAGTTGGCAATTAGCGGTAGACATCGAAATCATTCGCTATGGTTACTCACACAATCATACACAGCTATACCTAAAAATTTACGACGGCAAGCTAAAATGTTATATGTGTGGTACCCAAAAGATAGAAATGATCTAACCACCATTCATAAAGAGAACGATGTCATTGATTCGCAAGAAGAATTGAAAAATGTCAAGGAAAAACTGAAAGGAGGGAAACACGCGTGCCTAGTCATGAGAATGGAACACCCAAGAACGCACGTGATTTGTTAAACAAGTTGACATATTTGTTACAAGAGTCTTGTAACAAAAACTATAAGACTACTATAAGACTACTGTAAGACTACTGTAAGACTACTATAAGAGAATAATTTACGTCTCAATACAGGTTCTAGAATTTTACCAATATGTTTAATCCTCGATTCAAAGCGTACTCTATCAACAGCAGCCTCTCTCCAGTTACTTCTACGAGATTCACAAGCAAAGATATAATGGACCTCTACTTCATCATTAAAAGTAACCCTTTTTGTATCTTGATGGGAAAATATAATATCATCATCTGAGGATTCATCATCAGACATAATTGTTTAAGTAAACAATGTTTATTTATTTAACAATGTTAGAATATATTATTAAACATCATCATCCTCTTATAATTATTTTGTCTTACAAAATTATAAGAAGACAGCAAACTCTTATACAGCAAATTTCAACAAAATTATAAGAAGACAGCAAACTCTTATACAACAAATTTCAACAAAATTATAAGAAGATAGCAAACTCTTATACAGCAAATTACAGCAAAATTATAAGAGAATATAAGAAAATTATAACAAACACAACAAAATGATAGAATATGTCAACTTCATGTTATTAAGCATACTGCTGGTCTCGCTATTTTACTTTTATTTTGTGTTAAAAAAATACCTCTCTCTAATAAAAATGGTGGAAACAGCGATCGATAATTTAATCAACCAGAGTTATGATGTTCCGGGTGAATTCCCACCTTCAGATGGTAAAAGACAAAAATTACTCGAGTGTGTCTTAACCGGTAATAGCAAGCTATACTTAGAGAAAATGTACACGGAAGAGCAGATTAACAAACTCAAAGATGAAAAGGTAGAAAAACTTTTTAGTATCTATGAAGCTAACCTATCAGGTCAATGGGGGAAATCCTTGGGGAAATCACTCATACGCATTTATTCGAGGGCGGCTTGTACAATGTTAGGAATAGACAATCAAGAAGCGCTGAGCAATGACTTGGAAGCTGACCCCTCCTTAAACTCTGCCCTTCAAAAATTTGCATGTGGCTTATATTATAAATTCGGCTCATATTTAGCACCACTCAGTGTTGGACTTATTACCGGGAAGCATTATATCAATGAAAGATATTTAAATAAATCCGATGATAATATAAATACAGTAGATAATAAAAATGTCAGAAGAACAGACTCCCATTCAAGTGACAACGAAGAACCCAAAAAAGGTTGAAGCGGGTAAGAAGTTGGCGGAATACAACCGTAAAAAACGAGAAGAATTGAAACACGTGTCGCCTCAAAAAGAAATGGAGAGGCCTGATGACTCTCTCACCAAACCAAATGAACAACCTATGAACTACACCTATGGTGTAGGTGGAATAATAGCTCTCGGTTTAGTTGGTGGATTTGCTTATTTTGTGTATAAAAAGAAAGAGCAAATATTACCCCGTGGGTCACCACCCACCCCCCTTCCACAAAAATCTAAAATACCAGTGAAAATCAATAAACATGAAATGGAATAAAAAGAAAAAAATGTATATATAACAAATATGGACAAGAAAAGTATCGTCAACGATTTATATCACGCATCAGTCATATCGGGACTCGCTACCGGCTACTCTATGCTTGTAAAAAAGGTGTTAAAAATGACACCTCCCTCTATTCAAAAGTTCGACTTGGAAGATACGGTAAAACTAGTTGCCATTATCGCCATTAGTGAAGTGACAAAGGACTACTTAATCAAACAAAAGATTTTGCCTGAAAATATCAATATCTAAATATGGCTTCTATCGCAATGATGTTGGGTGGAGCTTTAGCTAACGCTTTGGCTTTTACAGGATCAAGCTATTTGTTTTCAAGTTTATCCAAAGACAGAATCGATAAGGAAAGAAAACGTCATGATTTAGCCATAGAAAAATTACAAAAAGCACAGATTGAATGGCAGCAAAAACGACAGGAAAGGATCGATTTCATCAATAAGCAGCTCATGCTCGAAAAGAAGGCTGATTCAAAATTCGTAGAGCTAAATGATGCAATGAGAGAGTACAATAGGGTGTTTAGTAATCATCTTGAACCGCTACCACGAGAGCCTGTATTGAGCGACTTTTATACACCGAGTCATGATCAACATGAAAGAGAATTGACTTTTATAGCTCTGAGTATGCTTGGAATTGGTGGAATTGTGTGGTATTTTGAAAGATGAAGACCATCAACAAAAATTATGTTACACGATACATGTAACATATACACTTTCAGATGGTTACCGTCTAGTGACAAGGTACGTATAGATCAACCCCCCAACCCCTACAATCAGAGCCCATAAATTTTGACTTAACCAACCTACAACTTCTTTTGCTCTGTTCAATATCCATGATACGATAGAGCCAATTATTCCTGGTAAAGCCTCTGCCGCTTTAGATGCCAATCTACCTAGAAGTGATGCTAACGCTTTGAGTTTATTTTTTATCCATTCCTTTGCACCGTCCTTTTTATCACCATGATTTTGTGGTTGACTTACTGAGCTTCCACCTCCAGATGGTAACAAAGCTTCCACAAGAACACCGATAGCCATACCAAACGCCGTCAGAATGCTAACGATTGTTATACCTTGTTCGCGGAATAGTGTTCGTATCCTTTCTCCTAATGTGGTATCTTTGTCGAGGACTTTAGCAATGGTTTCTTTGATGCTCGTAACTTGATCGTTTAGTTTGCCTTTGAGAATATTAATGTTCTCTTTCCTAGCTTTCAACTCTTCACGTAATCCCTCCATTCTCTTTTCAACCTCTTTTCGTTGTTCGTCCGTGTATGTCGCATCATTTTCCATCTCTTCCAACTTGTTTTTCTCTCGATCGATACGCTGTTCTATTCGAACCTTTTTCGCCACCTCTTCCTGAAGACCTCCTCGTATGTTTCTCAGCGCCTTATCCAATCCTAACAACTCCCGCACAGGATATTCAAATAGATCACCGGTCTGAGTTGTTTCATGATCGACCGATTGTTGTCTAAGCATTGAGATTAGATCTTCTGTACTGTTTGCAATGTTCCCCGTAATCTCCTCAAGCTCTACATCACTCGATTTTGTGATTTTAGATGATGAAGGGAGTTCTTCTTGTATTTTGTTAAGTTTGACTATCTGTCTGGCTGAAAATTTGCTCTTAGGTATATCATACCCTAAACTACGTAACCTGTTCTTACCCAATATTTCAGCTATAGTACCGGTATCCTTTAGTATTCCATTGTTTGTCAATGGTTTCCTACTGTCCTTGTAGTATAATTCACCATCTCTAATTTCAAACAGATCGGTATATAACACCTCAGGTTTTGACTGGAATTCTTCAGATAATCTATCATACAACCCTTCAACTAGTTCTTTCAAAACTCTAGTATTCAGACTGTGACCTCCAAATGATGTTTCTCGTTCACCTGATGTATGTATCTGTACATCCGTACGATCACCGGTTGGTATGAGAGGAAACGTCTCATCGGTTGTTTCATCTGTCGTCATCCCATGTTCTCCAAAGGGGTCAATGTCAATGTCCGCCATTTTATTTATTTAGAGGATAATTTATTATTAATTATGTTATAACAACCCTCTAAATATGAATTTTAAAATTTATCCAAAACTACCCACTGCTCCTGAGGATTTGAATGAGCAGGAAAAGTTTAACGCAAGCGTAATAAATTCTGAGTTTGAAGAGTTGATAAAACTTAAGAACAAGTTTAGCATCAAGCTCAAGAGATACAACAAGGCGATAGAACGATCGATGCTACTAAATGCTAGCTCAAGCGCTATAACCATTGGCTCTGGCATCGGTTCAATTGCAACAGGGGCTACTATTATCGGAATGCCTATTTCTGCAGGATTAGGTGGTGTAGCCTTAGCCGGCTCTATCTGTACCGGACTTACCACAGCTGTCATCAAAAGATATCAAAAGAAAGTAGAAAAAGTGATAAAATTATATGATATTGTTACATCCTCAATCGCTGTCTTCGAAACAAGTATCTCACAAGCATTGACTGATGGAAGGATCAATTACAAAGAATTCCAGGTTTTGCAGGGAACATATTACAAAGCTTTAGAAGGACTCAGTTCTACAGATAGAAAGATGGAGACTGAAACCCAAAATCAATTTCAAAAAAGTTTGATGGTAGAACTTCAAAACCTGAAAAAATCCATAACCGAAAATGGTTACTAGGATGTGTGGTTATATGTTCCTCAATTTGAAAAGTGATAAAGTGATAAATGAAACTGATATAAAGAGATATGATCACAAGTATATATAGACAATGGAATTCCCAACAGTTGATACATTCGAACAAACAATCGAACAATCTACAACGATCATAAAGTGGAGGGATCTACCTCAAAACGTGATTTATCATGTTAATTTTGTTTCTACAAAGGCTATGTATGCAGAGGTGCAAGATGGAACGGGAAATATATATAAGGTGTGGTTGCCTGAAAGACTTTCCATTGAATTAAATGATTATGGTTGGAGCTCTAGAGAGGCCTTTGTCAGACCGAAAGGTCTCAAACAATCTCAAAAGAATTCAGAAAGACAATTCTTTGATTATGACATTATATGGCGCTAGATAAAATCTCGTCGACTCATCTTTACTTGTTTCTAGTAAAGATATTTTTGTACGATTCACCAACCTTGCACATAATCAGGAGGTAGCTCTGTATCTTCAGGTATTAATATCAGCTCTTCTTTCACAAAAGCTCGTTCAGGTCCATCTTGAAGGTAATACATTACACGGTTACCAGGTTGCTCTATTACCTCACTCAATCTATATGTCTTCTTTGACCATATGATATCTGTTGCTCTTTTTCGATGGTCATCGTGCTCTTCACCCGGTTGCAATAGATATCTATACAAACCATCTTGAGGTAATTTTTCTTCAGGTGGATAGCTCTCTTGTTTAGCGAGAGTTACCTCTTTCATTTTAATAGCATCTTTCGGTTTCATATCGATCATCTGAGTCTTCGTATCGTTTAATCTATCCATAAGTTTATACAAATATTTGACCCACGTAGATGATACCTTTTCCGAATCGTTCAGTTCTTGAGCATCTTGTATTTTGAATAAATTTTCAGCAAGTATCTTGTTCAACGCCTCGACAAACGCTGTATGGGTATGCTTATATTTAGTAGTTACTCTTTTAATTTCGACGTTATTCTTCTCCAACAGCTTTGTCACATCGGCTTTGAATTCTGAACCGTTATCACATTGAAATAGTTTAAGGGTCCAACTCTATAGATATCTCTTATCATATCGGCAACTTCTTTGGCTTTCTTAGTCTTCAAAGGTCGGGCTACTTTGTAACGTGAAGCAACATCGATAGCGGATAAGATGTACTTGTATTTATTACCATATAGCATATCACTAGGCATATACAATATATCAAATTGATGAATCTCATTCGGTTTAGTTACCTCATAATGTGAACGTTCAACATGTTTCGGTGCTGGTAAATGTACTTGCCACAAAGCTTGTTTTGATAGCCACTTCTTAATTACCTTTACCGGTTTGAAGTCGAATCCTCTTAGATTGCGAACAGCCTTTTGTCCTTTCCATAAGTTTTGAGGTTGATAATAAATCTCTTGAAGTTTAGTGTCTGACATTTTTTATTTATAAACAACGTTTTATTTTAGCTCATTTTATTAAAAAAAAAAAAAAAAAAAAATGACACGAGAAAAGTGGCTTAAAAGTTTTTATTATCTTTATATAAAGAATAAACATGACCGACAAAACAGAATCAGATTACCAATCAATGACTTATGATACATTGATAAACTTATGTGCATCACGAAAAATAAAATATGTTAAGCAAATGAATAAAGCTAAAATGGTTGAGGTACTTGAAAAAAATGATAAGGATCCATCTTATACTCTCGATCCTGATACGAAACAAGCATTTTATACACGCTATTCAAACTGGATAAATAACAATGAAGAAAAATATCTCAGATATCGAGAGCATAATAAAGAGCAGAAAAAGATGGTTCGGAAACAAAAAAAATTGGCTCGTTCAACCTTGTAGAGGCTGTGTTTTTTGTTACTTAAAACCAAGTAACAAATGTTACCAAGAGAGTTGGAAATTTTAAAAACATCTTAAAGAAATCATGATCATTTAAATATTACATAAATAATAATTATACAATATGACTTCACGAAATACTGTTGTTGAATTAAAAGCTATCGCGAGAGAGCGTGGCCTACATGGCTACTCAAAACTCAGAAAAGCTGAGTTGATCGAATTATTAGCAAACCCACTTGTCCGACCTGTTCCACCACCAAGACCTGTTCCATTTATTCCTACCCAACAAGATATGGATTTGTTTGAGCAACAAGAAATGGGAAAATCTCGACCTGTTGTGAAAAGCAAGTTGAATGAATGGAGAGATTGGTTAGTAAATCATGTACCTAAAGCTATTAAGGAGAAAGTGAGTGGCGCTTTCAGAGAGATGAAGAAGAAGATTCTCAATCTCTATAAGAGAAAGAATGATGAAAAAGATGAAAAATTGGTGGAACCAGAAGCGTTTGTCCCCATTGAAATGGCGTTTGAGGGTTCTTACAAAAGGTTCAAGATAAACTCAGATGGAAAAAAGGACGTTGATTCGTTTCTCGAAAAGGTTCGACCCATTTTAAGTGATCTGATTATGGGAGAACTCAAAAATAAAAAATCAATAAAAATTCAAGCAACTGTGTGGATCAAATGGAGAAAAGAAGATCTATCCAATCCTGAAGCAACAATCTACGTCGATAAGGCGTTCAATAGCAATATGGAAACAATTCATAGTGAAAGCGATATATCTGATGTTATTAATAAGATGTTCAATAAGATAATCGAACAGGTTGAAAACCCTGCGTTACCTCAATCCGGCTTTGTTATCGATAAAATTTTAAATATTGATGTGGATTTTCACAAGCTAAAATTAACGAGAGGCAGCTCTTACTTACCGCTACCTAAGAATTTCAGTGGTAAGTATTCGATAATCAATCCTAAAAATGAAGATGATGAAGAGTGCTTCAAATGGGCTGTTATCGCAGCTCTCAATCATGAACAAATTAAAAATAATCCTGAACGAATCTCAACTCTCAAAAAGTATGATAACTATAATTGGGACGGTTTATCGTTTCCAATGGCGCTAAATAAAATTGATTTGTTTGAGAGTAGGAACCCTGATATCGCTGTGCATGTTTTGACAAAAGACGAGAAAGAAGGTATCTATATGTGTCGTAAGTCGAAGCATCTTGATCGCAAAGAAACGGTTGTTTTGTTTTTACTATGTGAAGAGGAAAAGAGACATTATATAGCTGTAAAGAACTTGAGCGGTGTCTTGAGCAAGGTCAACTCGAAACATGAACATAAGGAGCATTATTGTTTGAATTGTCTCAATGGATTCTCAAGTGAGAAAACTAGAGATGAACACTATCAATATTGTAAAAATAATGATGTTGCTAAGATTGAGATGCCAAATGAGGGTAGCACCGTTAAGTTTCATGACGGTCAGTACCAGCTCAAAGCTCCTTTCATAATGTATGCTGATTTCGAAGCTTTGTCAAAAGAGGTTTGTAAAGAACCGCGTAGCGTTATTGGATCATCCACTGAAAAGGTTGGTATACATATCCCCACAGGCTTCTGTTGTTATAGCAAATTTGCTCATGGTGAAGTTTCAGACCCTCTAACGCTTTATCGTGGTGAAGACTGTGTTTTACGTTTTGTAGATCATGCGGTAGGTGAAGTGAAAAGGCTATACAACATGTGTCCTAAACAGAGAATGCGAGACCTCATATATGAAGAGGAACAGGGATTTGTAGATTCTGATAAGTGTCACATATGTATGAAAGAATTTGAAAAAGATAATATTAAGGTTAGGGATCACTGTCATTTTACTGGTAAATTTCGTGGAGCTGCACATCAGTCTTGTAATCTCCGTTACAAAGTGCCTAAATACATCCCGATCGTCTTTCACAATCTGAGCGGATATGATGCTCATCTATTTATCAAAGAACTAGCCAAACAGTATGGAGATGAAGGGATTGTCGTCATCGCTGAAAACAAAGAAAAATATATCTCTTTCTCATTGGATGTTAAGGTTGGTGAATACATTGATAAAAATGGGGTGACTAGGGTTCAAAAGATACAGTTGAGATTCATCGATAGCGTGCGTTTCATGGCTAGTAGTCTGGATAACTTGGTAAACAATCTATCCGACGATCAGTGTAAAAACCTTCGAAAATTCTTCAAGGGTGATGAGCAATTCAAACTATTGAGAAGAAAAGGAGTTTATCCTTATGAATACATTGATTCTTTTGATAAGTTTAACGAAACTAAGCTCCCACCGAAAGATGCTTTTTACAGCAAGTTGAACATGAAAGATATCAGTGATGCTGATTATACGCATGCGCAGAAGGTGTGGAAACACATGAAAAATAAAAATATGGGTGCGTATCATGATCTCTACCTCAAGACAGACGTTCTATTGCTTGCTGATGTTTTTGAGACTTTTAGGGAAACATGTATAACAAACTATAAACTGGATCCTGCACATTTTTACACTGCTCCAGGATTAGCTTGGCAAGCCTGTTTGAAAAAGACAGAGGTTGAGCTGGATTTGTTGTCAGATATGGATATGTTTCTGTTCGTAGAGCAAGGTATTAGAGGAGGTCTCTGTCAGGCTGTTCATAGACATGCTAAAGCTAATAACAAGTATATGGATGCTAAATATAAGAAGACTGAAGAAAGTAGCTATCTCCAATATCTTGATGCAAACAATCTATATGGATGGGCTATGATTCAGAAGCTACCGACAGGGAATTTCAAGTGGGTAGATGCTAATAAATTTACCGCTGAATTCATTTCAAAGTTGGCTGAGAAAGACGGTAAATATGGTTATCTTCTTGAAGTTGATGTGAACTATCCTCAAGAGCTTCATGATTCACATAACGATCTTCCGTTTATGCCTGAGCGAAAGAAGATCAATGGTGTAGAAAAGCTAACTCCATGTCTTTCAGACAAGAAGGACTATATTATTCATATCCGTGCACTTGATCAAGCGCTGAAGCATGGTCTTGTTCTTGAGAAGGTTCATAGAGTACTGAGATTTAAGCAAAGCGCATGGTTGAAGCCTTATATCGATTTCAACACCAATTTGCGTACCAAATCAAAGAATGACTTTGAAAAGGACTTTTTCAAGCTCATGAACAATTCAGTCTTTGGTAAAACTATGGAGAATCAACGTAAACATAAAGATATACGCTTGGCTACCAAGAAAGAACAATATGAGAAGCTGGTGATGAAACCTAATTTCAAGGGTAGTATCTGTTTCAGTGAACATTTGATGGCTGCTGAAATGCAAAAGATCAAACTTGTGTTGAACAAGCCGATCTATCTGGGACCTTGATTTGTCAAAGACGATTATGTACGAGTTTCACTATGATTACATGAAACCAAAATATGGTGACAATCTAAAGCTCTGCTATATGGATACAGACAGCTTTGTCTATCACATCAAAACCGACGACTTCTACAAAGATATCGCCGATGATGTAGCTTTGAGATTCGACACTTCAGCGTACGATGAGAAAGATAACAGACCTTTACCCATAGGTTTGAATAAGAAAGTCATTGGTCTAATGAAAGATGAGTTGGGTGGTAAGATAATGACAGAGTTTGTTGCTCTAAGAGCGAAGACCTATGCATATAAACAGTTGGATGGAAAAGAAGACAAGAAGTGCAAGGGAGTCAAGAAGTGCGTAGTAAAGGAGTCCATGGGGTTTGATGATTACAAGAGATGCTTGTTCGATGGTGATAATGTTTACAAGGAACAGATAACCTTTCAATCGATTAAGCATGATGTCCACACTATAAAAACAAACAAACTCGCTCTCAATGCGGATGATGACAAAAGAATTATTGTAAAAGATGGTATTGCTACATATGCTAGAGGACATTATAGGTATGTATAAGATAACAAAGAGGTAAAAACAAAAAACAAAAAAAGTTGAATAAAACATTATAAAGGAATTATACACAGTAATATATAATACCTATGTATATTGACAGATTAAAATAAAATGACAAGCATGTTATATACTATAGCTCTCGATAATGTTGTAAAATCGATAGATTCGAAAACTAAAATCGATTCGTTAGATATACCTCGACAAATCAAAAGACATTGTAAACAATTAATAGAATTTAACGACGCGATAGATTCCAATAAGATAATAGAGATAGACGAAAAAATACTAAGTAACCTATCATTGATACATAGAAATAATAAATATTACGAGAATATTATAAAACAAGCGTGTGGTAACGGGTATACTGATATATTAACACAGTTGAAAGAAAGAAATCGTGTAACTAATTTTGAGAAAGCAGTAGAATTTGCATGTTTTAACGGTCGCATCGACGTTTTAGAATGGTTGAAAAACAATGGAGTTAATGATTTTAGTAAAGGAGTAGAATTTATATGTAAAGCTGGGATTATTATTAGCTTATTTATGTTATAAAGTTTAAACTGCTACAAACTGCTTTTTACTACATTTTTATGAGATATTTAATTGTTTACATTTATGAGTAATTTGTGGTTATAATAGAAACTGCTTACGTAATCAAAATAACACGTTTCGTAACTTGTATCGCGTTATGAAAACAAAGATGATAGTAGGGAAATTCCCCGAAAATCATATGATATAATTTCTGCACCAGCATCGGCACTTTCCTATCTCTAGTTACAATATTTATACATGTATGTTATCGTCTCCAGGCTGATACAAACGAAGCAAACTCAATGTTTCATATCAAGTTAATCTTTTTCGCTTGAACCATCAGTGTACTTGGCTTCCGCGATGAGTGGAAAGCATACTCCGAGTCATGCAGTATAGTTGTCCATTTACCTCAACCATGTTTTTTAATTCCACTCGACAGAAAGGAATCTTCAATTGACGAAAACGCAACCTTGCTCTTTCGAGATTTGACAGTGGTTTCTTTGCTTCTCACTTCCGTCGGTCTCGAATTCATCACGTCATTTTGAGTAATGCAATCGTTGTGTCCTAAATTACATCTGTTCGAAGTTGACACTAGCTCTTCAGAATGTGCAGATGAAGTGGCGCTATTACTTGCAGCCAGTTTCTTCATACATTGTTGTCCTTGACGTGCAACCTCTGCTGATTGAAGTTTTTGATAGTGTATTCTAGCAACATGGGATGTGTGTTTTTGATCACGAGACAATGCAGCCTGTTCACTTTCTGTAAGGTTTGATATACTTTCCGTTTCAATGATTTGACGATAGCGTGTTGGATTTATGTACTTCCCAATAGCTTGGTAAACGATTCTACCAAATATGTCACTCAATTGTTTTAACTGTGTTCCATTCTTCGTAATCAAAACATAGTCGCAAATAGGATTTAACCGTGTTCGAATACAAGTAATGTATCCATTTAAAATGTCAACAACTCTCTTGGAAATTATAAGGCTATCAAATCCATATTTGTAATTTGTTTTGAATTTCGTTTGATCAATGATCCCACCATCAGGACCAGCTTCGCGTACCATTGAAACGGTTAAGTACTGATATATCATAGGTCTACTTGCTTTCACCATTAAGAATAGTACAGCAACTACAAAAGCTGTGCAGAACGATAAATCATGAGCAGGTACAATTACTGTTTCATTACTGGCGTTTATTAAAATCTGCGAAAACTTATTAGCATGAAAAGGTATTACATTTTGCATGTCGTTCACAGTAGCCCAGCAGTTGATACTTGAAAGGTATTCCATACTTAAAACTGTATTCCATTCTATTTCCATTTGTTTTGCTAAGCATTTCTTAACCCTATCCAAGTAGATTTCAGCGGCAATGAACACGGGTATGTTTTCAGCTTTAATGGTATTACTTCGTCTGTAATCCAGCATGTGCAATAGTGCATTCATGTAGCCAATAAGTCCGGAACGGCCAACTTTCCATGTGCCCTGCAAGTAATCAACGAAATCGGAGAGCAGAGTAACAGATCCAACACAATAGTCTATGACACAATCTGGTACATCCCAGAGAATTGACACACCAGGACAGCAAAATTGTGCGTACTTTAAAACTTTAGTTGTTAACTGTTCTGCTTGGGAGGGACCTTTTCCTCCTCCACCTGGGCTTTGCAACCATCTGCTAAATAATTTTCCGACAGTACACGTTTTTGAAAACATTGGCATAGAAGCTGTGCAGCATCTCGTTTTTTTCTCCTGTGCTGACAAGCGGGTTGCTAGTTCAGGAAATACGGTACTAATATCTGGTTTAGGGTCGAAAAAGTAAAACCAACCATGTTTCATGAATACATGCTTTCTACATCCTCTTTGTGTCTTAAAATGTTCACTTTCACACAAATCCAAAGGACAAACGTAAACATTATCCACGTTTGGTTTTAGAACTAATCTTTTAGGCTTCTTGTTATTTCCCACAGCTACCTGTCACATCTTCTTCGATAAAATACGTTTTCGAGACATCTCAGTTGCTTAACAAATTTCTAACTTACGCAATCATTTCTTTTATAGGGTTACTTAATGAAGCATCATAAGGCTTTAGCCAATCATAAATAGGACTTTTAATGAAACACGTGCGGGCCATAACGGACTGCATTAGGCAAGTCTGCAAAATGAATTCTGGGGGTTTTCACTTGCGTTCTGTAATCTGTACAAATACTTAACTTTTTCAGCAATTTGTTAAAACGGAACGTGCTGACCAATCACACACGGAACAAAGTGGTACATTTATTTATATGTGACATTAGTAGAAAACGGAAAGACCGTTTAGGATATAAACTATCGGTCTTGCAAGGACTTATTTATCTTTAAATGGACCATTTACATTTAAATAACGTAGCAGGTCTCAAGAGAGCCTTGTAAAATGTTCTTTTTATTACAAAAGGAACTTCTGAAATAGGAACGCGTGCAAGTGATAAAAATTTTATACTTCAGTGCTTCTCAAATTTGCTCGCACAAAGGAACAAAAAACGTTATACGTTATATAATGATAATAATAACGAATATATTTCAGCATATCAAAATATGTACATTGTCTCTTCATCTGAATATTGCGTATATGTGTGTGTGTGCATAATGTCAATATAAAATTTTAACTTAAATAAACAATTTTTTTTTTTTTTTTTACATACTTAATGTTCTTGCGAAAGCTTTGTCCTTTAGGAATTTCTTCGTCTCATGTTTGAATTCGTGTAGTGTGGTGGAGTTTCGTGCTGACTTTGGCAAGGCATTAAAGATATTTTCAGCTTCTTGTTGGAATGTAATGGCTTTTCCGTTGCATTTAACATTATACCAGTGTTCGCTGTATTACTTCTTAATGTGCGTGCGTCTTTTTTGTGTTCTACACCAATGTTTGATGGAGCGTTTAAGTCGTTCATGCCTTTAAAAGCAAGAACAGCAATCGCATATTCGTGTTGTTCGATTACAGGCAGCCAAGACAGATTAATGACATCATGAATGTTCCCGAATTTGTTGTACACAAAACCAGCTGATGCGTTTTGGACCTTCTGTAGACGTTTTACCAAATATTGCGGTGTTGTACCTAAGTATACTGCATTTCCGTATTCAAGTCGAGATAAAACGAGGGAGATAGCTAACTGTTTCTTTAGTGAGAAAGGGATTAATCGTTTGAGATGTTTGAGTGTTTTTAGTGTGCTGAAGCATTTTTTGGTGATGGTATTGATGTGGTCTTTCCATTCAAGATGTTGGGTAAAGGTGATGCCGAGTATTTTGGTGTGGTCTACAGTGTTAAGCGGATGTCCATCAATCATACGGTTTTGAAAAATTTAACGCGTGTAGCTTTTTTATTAGAATGTTATAGTCGATCGTGTCAAATGCCTTTGAGTAGTCGACAAATAATGCGAGTGTGACTTCTCCTTCCTTCATTGTTTTAAGGATATCGCCTTTTAGTTTTAATAAGCATGTTATGGTGGATCTGGATTTACGGAATCCATATTGAGAAGATTGGTATACGCCCTCAATGTACGTTAACATTTGTTGGAGGACTATTCTTTCGAATACTTTTGAAAGAACAGGAAGAACAGATATTGGTCGGTAGTCTGATGCTTGTGATGGAGCTGCAACTTTCGGAATCGAACTGATTCTAGCTGTTTTCTAAGCGTCAGGGAAAGTCTTTTGCTTTATAAATCCGTTTATTATATGTGTAAGTGGAGAGATGAGCTTTTAGCTTACTGGCTTGATAAGGTTGATAGGGATATTGTCATTTCCGGTGGAGCAATCATTCCGGATTTTCTGTAATGCTGTTTTGACTTCATTGTATGTGGTCGGCTGGATTGTGAAACCTTGTGTACCATTGGGCAGATCATTAATGGTTTGATGCAGTTCTATGTTGGTCGGTGTTTGTTTATTTGTGAGTTTTTCTGCGACAGTGTTGTAATGTTTGTTTAGAATGGATGGGTCAATATCTATGGATTTCTTATTTGGTGTTAGAATTCGATGTATGGTGTTCCATACTTCTTTAGGTCGATTCGAAGATTACGCTTTTCTGTAAAATGATCTTTTGGTTTCCCGTATTGCCCTTTTTAATTCGTTTCTTATGTTGCGGAATGACAGCCAATCAGTGGTACTTTGTGTTTCATGAGCTGTCTTCCGGAGAAGATTCCTTTGCCGTTGGAGTTCGTTGATTCGGAGATCTTTCATCCATGGTGCTGGTGGTCTGGTGATTTTGTAGCGACGAAGAGGAGCGTGGTTTTTGATACATTTTAGTATAAGATGGTTCAAAATGTGAAGTTGCTCATCTGGATCATCGAAACTGTATATTACATCAAGTGGTAGCTGATTGAAATCTTCCCGATATATGTTGATGTCAAAATTTTTGAAATTACGGATGAATTTGTAACGTGGTGTGTATATATTGTTGGGGACTTTTATGCTGATGAATGGCGCATCGTGGTCACTTATTGTTTCGCATGGAATGACTCCACTAGTTGTTATTTTGTTTGGGATGTTGGTGATGATATGATCGATTAAACTGACGCCGTTTCTTGTGGGCAGGTCGATGACATTTTTTAAATTAAATAGTGTCAAACAGCTTTTGTACTTGTTAACCACTGTGTTGTTTGTATTAAGGTTAATATCTCCTGTTAATATGATAGAACCATCCTAGATATTGTTGATCTTTGCCAAGAGTGATTCAAGTTTCTCTAACCATAACCATTTTGAGGCGTTATCTGAATCAGGTTGGTACAGGGTACCCAACAGGAGTTTGTTGTTTCGATTTTTGCCTTTTATTTCTATCCAAATATGTTCCATGGTTGGATCCAGCTTGTTGATGTCTGTTCGTATTTTGTAAGTGATTCTGTCTTTTATGTAAAGACCAACTCCGCTTCCTCTTTTCGTATCACAGTTTTTATAGCAGAATTGGTAACCCGGTATGGTGACGTAGTTTAAAAGATTTGGGTCGTCTTTCAACCATGTTTCGCTTGAGGTGATTACATCCATCTTGTAGGTTTCAATTAGCAGAGTAAACTCTGTAAAAGAGGAAATCATGGAGCGGGTGTTCAAGTGGAAGATAGTTAGATTGTTGCAGTTTGCTTTAGAGATTTGAGTATCAACTGGTTGGGCGATGCGATTGATTTCATTAAATGAATCATCCATATGTCTTTGTTTGTGAAAAGGCAATTCAGACAGAGAGCATTGGTGACAGATCCAATACGTGACGATTTGTTGTCTTTTTGTTGTTTTTGATTGAGTGCATTTGAGATGGGTGGATTGGGTTGATGTTGAGCATTGGTACCGTTTGGCATTGCTTTTGATGGCTTTATCACATACTTGACAAGAAGGTGATGTGGATTTTGGACCAGGGTTTGTTTCGATGTCGCCGGAAAGAGTGATAGTGAAGGTAGATGTATGATTGGAATAGTACAAGATCGGTGCTGTCCTTCTCATACCTCTTTGAAACTTTTTATCAAAAGTTGTTTTCTCAGTTGATCTGCAGTGATGATTTGTGGATGTACATCCATTAGTGTGGAAAAAGTGGAAACCAATCAGGAGAAAGATCGTCATGAAGATAAGGCGACATGGAGGTTGTGCAAGGCCCGATTTACTCCTACCTCTTACGTCCTCCTTGAGCATCATGTTTTCTTGTATGCTGAGCGAATTTCGGACTTTCAGTAAAACAGGACCCCGTCAGCGTCTTTTATTCAAACGTATTGTTGGAGAGAGTTCTTGATGTTTTATATTTTGTTTTATAGTGTATAAAGGCAATATAATTTGCAAAGAGGTTTCGGGAGCTCTAAGTGTCCCTCGTGAATAATTTCGAGTGCTGGGTGACGTAAACTCGACGGTAATACGATTCTATCCCCTCTTACGATTATACCACTTGTATGACACGATAGTTCATTTTTCAATAACTCATCGGTTTACTTAAACATTCTCCAGCCCGGTAAAGTGGGATAAGAAAAGCCATATGAACACTGGGTGAATTTCATCTCATTCAAGTGAGCCAGCCCAATTAACCGGGCTAGCTCACCTCCATATGAACAGCCCCTTAACGGATGTTTATACCAACGTCCTGTTCCTAATGATTTCCGTACAGCTGCTAGCTCACGGTCGTTTGACGATTCATCTGCAATTTCTTGAATTGTCATAGTTTTTGGAATTGAATGTGTAGTAATGAAATCTAAATACAAACACGTTTCTTCACTACATGTAGAGTTACTTTCTGTGTCTATTTCAGCTCCTTTTCTGGAAAGAAAATCTGCGATATTTGTTTCTCCTTTTTTGTACGTAACATAAAAGTCATATGCTTGTAGTTTGATCTGCCAGCGGACGATACGAGCGTTTAGTTTCGCTCTTGGTGAGAAAATATACTGTAATGGTTGAAGATCACTTACTATCTCAAAGCATTTACCATAGAGGTATAAATTAAGTTTTTCAATTCCCCAAACTAGTCCTAAAGCTTCTTTCTCAATAGGGCTATAGTTTATTTCTGCGGCGGTTAATGGACGACTGACATAACAAATTGGTCGGTATGTTTGATCTCCTTCGGATTCAGCTTGCAAAAGTACTCCTCCTAATGCATAACCACTTGCGTCTGTAACGAGTTTTACCGGTTTCGATGGATCGTAAAATGCCAATGTTGTTTCGCTTGATAATTCTTCCTTCAGCATCTCGAACGCTTTTTGGTGTTTACCGGTCCATTCAAATTTTTGGTTTGCCTTGAGCAATAAACGTAGAACGGCGGTTTTTTCACTGAAATTTTCGATAAATCTGGATACGTAGGCACACATTCCTACGAAACTACGAAGTTCATTTACGTTTTCTGGTTTGCTAGCGTTTTTAATAGCTGTAACTGTGCTCCGATCTGTGTTGATTCCTTTCTCCGATATCTCGAGTCCAAAGTACTTAATTTTTGTTGCCATGAAGACGCACCTTTTGTTTATTGTCAATCCTAGTTGTCTAGTGTTTTCAAAAACAGTTCTTAATCTTTCCGCTAATTGTTTACTAGATGTTGCACAGATAACGATGTCATCACTTCTAAATTTTACACCGTTAATTTTACCAAAAGTCCGTTCCATTGGTCATTGGAAAATCTCAAACGAATTGTTTTCGTGCTATTTCGAGGGTAAGAAAGCGAAGCGAAAATTTCAATTTCTCTTGCATAAAAACAAACTACAAATCGTAATAACTTGAATATAGATGGTTCGATGTTGTCTTATTTTCATTTTCATATTTTCCTCTTTATGCAAATGAAGAAAGCAGAACGTTAGATTTCTCCACCACCAAACCTATAAATGGAAGTATTTTCGTAGAAATAATGAACAATGGCATGGAAAACAGCACTGTTTCTACCAATATCAGGTGTCATCAGCACAACTAGGTTAATGCAATAGTGTAATTACCAGTTGTGGACAGCACAATATTAAGATTGATATAATATTAACACCACATTGACATTACACATAACCACACTTAAATAAACAACTCATGTCATCAGAGATGCTAATCATATTTGGCCTCTCATGTTCTCAATGTCAGTTTTTAAAAAAGTAAAATATCCAACGAACCTTGCAAAAGATTTGTGATGTGTTAATATGAGATCAATTTATATGATGCATATCCACTATGTATCTTAAGGCTAGGATAATGGTAAAATGGTAAATCGATCTTCTGAACTTATATATAGCATTAACATTAGTAACTCAAATAAAGTCTATGCTCCATAACCACTTTCACAGATACCTCCATTGAATGCTTACGTATTTACCTGAGTTATTCTTAACAAAAATTAATAACTATAATGGTTATGATTAATTATGAAAGTTATCCGTGAACAACAAAATTTGACCTTCCAGAGCAAATAATACACAAGGGAGACAAAAAGGTACATCCAAGGATAGAGAATATTATATAAACTAAGAAAACAAATAAAACCATGCATATTAAAAGTATCTGTTTTGGCAAAATTATATAATTTTTTGGTTTGAAAGCAAAACAGTATATATGTCAGTTGAAGAAATAATAATAACCATATTTGGTACATGAAAAAGAATAACTTCAAATTTTTCAGCAGAACTACTACAAAAAGTGGAACATGAAGGTAACTTAGCATGATTACAAGTTGCTAATGTAATGAATGTTACCGGAAGCTTAAACGTTTTTTCTAACTGAGATCAAAAATTAATCTGATGATGACCTCTGGAAATATTGTGAAATGAAATAAAATATATAATAACCTTTTCGATCTCAGAAAAAATATTTAAACTTTACCTAGCATTTTATTGTCGTATGCCTGAAACGATATGTTTACATTTTTCATTGTCTACCTGAATTTTGAATTTTATTTCACATACATAGATTTACAGTGGAGGAGACCATCAAAATAGTTTAAAAAACTAATCAAGAAAATGGCCACCTAATTATCACAATATAATCTTGCTGGGACTAAGTGAGACAAGGTCATGTAGAGAGTGCTGGTGTTGAAAAGAGTTCCAGTTTAGTATAGAACGGTAACGAATAAAGTTTAGTCCAAATGAAGTAGTTCTCGTCATAGGCCTGATGAGTTGTTTCCGATATACATTCCTTGTTGCATGATTTGATAATTTGGTAATTCAACTTGAAAATATTACAAATATCAATTGGAGAAATGTTATTTAGAATTTGATAAACTAAAAAGACATTTAAGAAATAGATAAGATCAGGAAAGCTAAGCATATTAAGATCGTAAAAAATAGGTTTGGTATGAGAGTTAAAGTTTGAAAAAGTAAGAATTCGGACAGCAGATTTTTGAAGACGGATAATTCTCTGAGCATTTGAGGACATTCCCCAGACTTGGCAGCCATATGACATATGGGAAGAGAAAAGTGCATGATATACTGTAACTAAGGTGTCCCTAGGAAGTTAGTATCGAAGCTTACCAAGTGTCCCATTTGCTTTTTTTAGAAATATGAAAATCCCAGTCAAGAAATTGGTCAATCAAGACCCCGAGATATTAATTAGATCATTTATATATATTAAAAAAAGTAAGGGTCCCAGCATAGAGCCCTGAGGGACTCCATGCTTGATATTCACAATTTTAGATTTGACTTGATCTATAGAGACAAACTGTTTTCTATTTGTAAGATATGATCGAAACCAGGCATTTGCTATTCCTCTTATACCATAGTGGTTTAGTTTTGAAAGTAGGATCTCATGTTCGACTGTATCGAAGGCTTTTTGCAGATCTATAAAAACACCGCAAGCAAATTTACCTTCATCTAGGTGTTTTCGTATCGTTTCAGTTAGGCTGATGAGAGCATGTATGGTAGAATGTTTGTTTCTGAAACCAAATTGTTTAGTCGATTTTATCTTATTGGAATTTAAGAATGAGATCAGTCGATTTTTGATCGTTTTTTCAAAAATCTTGTCAATGTTACTAAGGAGTGAGATTGGTCTATAGTTGTTAGCATCTAATGGTGAGCCTTTATTTTTTAATACAGGAATCACATTAACTAATTTTAAGATGTCAGGAAACTCGCCTTGCTCTAAAGAAAAATTAAACAATTTACTTAGGACTTGTGATAATTTATTACAATTTTTAAGTATTTAAGTATTATGTTGGGATGCTATTTGGTCCATTTGCCTTATTGATATCTAGATTATTGATAATTTCAGTTACTTCCAATGGTGTTATAGCATTAAAAAAGAATGATTTTCTATTCCTATTTTTTAAGTAAGATGAAAAATGGTTATTTGTGAGGGGAATTTTTTCCCTGATCTTATCAGCTATAGAGTATCCGTTAAAAGCATTGCTTATTATCGTCTTATCTGAAGTTATTTGGTTATTTATTTTAAGGGACAAAGAAGATGATTTAGTATTTTTGTTGGTGTTTATGATTTCTTTTATTCCCTTCCAAACTTCTTTAATATTATTTTATATATTATTTTATGTTATAAAGTAGTTTCTATAGAAATTGGATTTAGATTGTCTTATTATGTTAACTATACGGTTTCTATAAATTTTATACTGTGTTTTAAAGTAAATCATCTTATCCTCATTTTTTGCTTTAATGAATTTTCGATAGTATTGGTTACGGATGTTTATGGCTTTTTTAATACCTTTAGAAATCCAATGTTTATCTTTATTTCGAATTTGTTTTTTTGTAAGTTTTTTTAATGGTGTGTACTTATTTACAATTTCATCTATACAATTAAAAAATAGTTTAAAGGAATTACTGACATTTACATTATTTACATTATCTAAAAGCAAAATGGAGTGCCAATCTTTTGTATTTATATATAAGGGCTTCTATGTTAATATTATTCCAATCTTTATAGAACATATCCTTGTTTTTAGTGGGAATTGTGTTCTTCTCAAGACATATAAAAAATTGTGGAAGATGGTCAGAGACGGTAGTTGGAATATTACCAGAAATATTATTTGAGGAGACATGAGAAGTAAAAATGTTATCAATTAATGTTTTTGATGTGTCAGAAATTCTTGTTGGGAGTGTTATTGCAGGTTTTAGGTAGTGTGAGAGAATTTCATCGAGAAAATCTTCAACATAGCGGTTGTTATCTGATTTCAATAGATCTATATTAAAATCACCCATCAAGAATATTTTCTTTTTCTCCTTTGCAACATTATAAAGAAATGGTTTTAAAAAAAGGTTAGTAAATTCTTGAATGCAGTGGCTCCGAAAACTCAAAGTGGGCAACATGGTCCTTAGCCTACTCGCTTATGTACGATTTCCAAAGTTTAATTCAGCCGGAAAATCGTTTATTGATCTGAAACTATCGAAAAATGAGTGACCAAAAAGTATGGACTGTGCTTCATGACGTATCACTTCTCAAGGCTAATTCCCGTGAAGATTTGATCGGCACGGCTGCGCAACACAGCTAAGAACTACTTTAAGGGCAGAAACTTTCGCGGGCAGAAACTTTCGCGTGTAAGAAAAAACGCGAAATTTTTGACATTAACTTTCGCGTTTTTGGTTTTTTTGAACAAATTTCGCGGAAAAAACTTTCGCGAAAAGCAAAAAAAGTTTTTCAAACAGGGAAAAAACTTTCGCGAATCGTGTTTAAAGTTATTTTTTTTTCTTTATTTTTTTATTGCTTACAAAAAGATTTAAACATTTTCTTCCTCTTCCCATTTTGAATCTGAGTCTTCGTCGCTTTCTAAGTCATCTCGTTGAATTTTATAACCGCATAACAGTTCGAACTCTTCCACAGTGATATCGCATACAGGTAGTAGATGCTGGTTGTCGTAGGATTCGGAGTGTTCATTTAATAAAGGGTATCTTTATAAGGATATCTTTGAAGGGGCCAATGGGGTCAATGGGTTTAGAGGATATCATTACTACAGAAGATTTTGGAGGCCAAAATTAAATGAAAAACTTGATTACTTTCATGAAACAGGAAATGCATACGATCGTTTTGCCATCAAAACAGTCGACGAAACTGGAGAAATCGTAGGCCATTTACCGAAGGAGATTTCAAGAGTGACAAAATCGTGGTGTTACAATGCACTGTAAATTAGTTTCAAGGCACTATAGACGTTCGCCTTTAGTACAAGGAGGGCTGGAGATCAAATGTGAAGTTGTGTTTACAACACGTGCAACAATTCTTCAATCCAAGCTGTCGACTACCTCGATTTGATAAAAAATCTCTACCTTGAGCCTGTACAAGACACGGTGGTTGGCGACATTTTCAACTTCGTCATGACCTTACCCCCAGCTGTGAACATAGTTGCTACCAAAAACAATAAAAGAAAGAAGGTAGCAGATCCCAAGAAAAACCGTGACATTAGGGAAATGTTTAGCGCGGGCAAGAAAAAGATGATGAGTAATGTAAGAGTAATAAAAGAAAACAAAATATGTAAAAAATACCTGAGTTTTGTTAATTTTCTTAGATTTTTTTCAGTTGTTGGTGGTTTAAAAACAGTTTTTTTTGCAGATGTTTTTCGGTTCAAAAAATAATTTTTTTTACCTTGAAAAAACTTTCGCGTTTTTTAAAAAATGTACAAATTTCGCGGAAAAAACTTTCGCGTTTTTGGCCTAAAATATTTAAAATGGCAGAAACTTTCGCGAAAATGACCAAAAAACGCGAAAAACGCGAAAGTTTCTGCCCTTAAATTTACATTTACAGATCTCCTCAGAATTCGTTATGGTTGGCAGCTACAAAACTTCCCAACCAACTATGATTGTGGATCCAATTTTACGATCGATCATGCGCTATCATGTAAAAAGGGTGGATTCGTTACGCTCCGTCATAATGATATTCTAAACACCACGGTAAAGCTTTTATCTGAAGTATGTCACGAGGTAAAGATCGAACCAACATTACAACCTTTAGTCAATGATCAATTGGAAACCGTTGCAAATGTTGCAGATCAAGCACGATCCGATATATGTGCGCTGGTCTTCTGGATCTCTGGTTAAATGGCATTTTATGATGTTAGGGTCTTTAACCCATTGGCTCAACGATACAGAGATGTAGAGCTACCTACATGTTATCGTGTAAACGAGAAGGAGAAGAAGAATCAACATAACGGCAGAATCATGAATGTTGAACATGGTAGTTTCACACCTCTCGTCTTTGCGGCAACCGGTGGAATGGGTCGAGAATGCTCGAAGTTTTTCGATCGACTGGCAGACATGATAGCAGAGAAAAGACATTTACACAAGTCCAAAATAACATCATACATCAAACGCAAAATGAATTTTTCCTTGATAAGATCTCTGGTTAGATGTATTCGAGGAAGTAGATCAATATATGGGAACGTAAAAATGATCAATGACGTAGCAGTCTGCGAACAGCGGGCTACTGTTGTCAATCATTAAGTAAATTATATCTCTGATAATATATGTAAATAATATATAATAAATAATATCATATCTTGTAATAAATATTATGTATATTATGTATATACTAATGAAAAAAAAAAAAAGCAAAAAAAAAAAAAAAAAAGCTAAAAACTAAATTGCGCACGTTTAAAATTTTTGATTTGATTTGATTTTACCAGGTCAGTCGACCAATCTGACCACCCTTGGATCCGCCCCCTGTTTTGATATCAGCATTCGGTTTCGATTTTCGATAATCTGCTTTCGTTTTGTTTACGATTTCTTCCTCGATTGGCGATACGTCTATTTTCATTTCCCTCATATCATTTGCTTGTGCTTTTGCTACCTCTGCTCCTCTGGTTTGTTCAATGCATTTTTCAAGGGTTGCGTCCTTTTCTTTTAAAAGTTTAAAAGCATTTATCTTCCGGGTTCCGAAGAGTTTTGTAGATTTCTACATAGAAATACGAAATTTCTATGATTTCTATCACATCTCTCCCAGCTAAATGCAAAAGTAGGGCAGCTTTTTGTTGGTCTTGTGTGATGCCACTTGCCACAATGAAAATACTGAAATCCTCCAACCACTCCAACCACTTTTTATTTAAATTTGTCGTGATGCTACTGTCAACACAAAAAGATTCTAACATAGGTAAACCAGTTATACTTTTCGGCATTTTCTTTTCTTTTGTTGTTTATTTTTATTTATTCTGTACACTTTTCTTTTCCTTTTACTTCGTCGCCAACTGTTATGAATATGAATGGACCTGCGTACGCATGTGAGTCTTCTGAAACTGAATATATTACGCAATAAACGCTACTATGCAAAGGTGTCACGTGACTAAAAGCAAATGCGATACATGCGCTTACAACAGGTATGAAAAAATTCGCCTCTTGGAAATCCGCCTTTTGAAGACATCTTCCGATTCGTTAATGTTCCGATTCGGTTATCGACCACATTTTTCTCAGCCCCGCAGCGAGGCGGTAAGATAAAAACGTGGTGTAAAGGATTCTGCGAAAAGAACTTTCAAGGAGAACATACTGAATTGAATTAATGTTGATGATTATTACATTTTGAGAAACCTTGTTTTATTATGTCCCTTGTAAAGCCAGTTGAAAGACAAAGACTATTTAAGAATAAAGACCGAAATACCGAGGTAGGGGTGCTATATTTTAGCTATATTCTCCCATGTTGAATGATGATTTTTCATGATCAAAATTTACCAGAACAGACATTTTGGATTTAAGGACATACCAGTTCACATTGTCCAACACAGCGAAATCCTTGATGCGAAAAATTATTCTCCATTTTTCTATGTTTATGCCACCATTGAAATGCTCCAATCACTGGTTTAAAACATTCACTTCTTGGCTCAACTTAATTGCTTACATGACTTGATAAGACAAAAGCCAATTAGAGTGCCTGCTCCCCTTACCGCTATGTGCGGCTTGCTGCCAACTTTGAGTTTGATGGTTTATTTCCTTTAAAGACAACAAATCAAACCAAACTAATTATTATCTAAAAGTACTGTCTATCGTCCTAACTTCGGACATCCTTCCAAACTTCGGACATAAAAAAAACATATCCGCAAAATACAAACCACATCAGTAAAAGTCCATGCTGCACTGTGAATTAAACTATAAATCTAAAACTTGTCACAACTAAACTTAACAAAAATGAAACACTTAAATTAGTTGACTGTACCCTTGAGACGAACGTGATTTACAATTACACTGCGCGCTTAAAGACGAATATCCACTATGGATAATTGTCCACGGACATAAATACAAACATACGCAGGTGCTCATTATGTAGAGAAGAGTATGGTAAAATCATCATATGCAATGGATTAGTATCAAAGAAAAAAGTGGGAAAAAAATGTAAACAAAACATTTCGCTAAATGATATTCAATGCTTGGTTCTCTGGTTACCTGGTTCTCATTCAGTTATATACAGATAAAAGATTCAATATATAGTTATTTCAAAAGTTAATACAAGTAGAAACCGTCGGATTGCTATTGCAATCCCTTGAGGATGACGTTTATCATTATTTTCAAATCACTTATTTTCTACAGGCTTATATGCTTCACACTGACTTTATTGCGTTTGAACACATCATTTTATCAGCTTTATCTAGTATTTTAGTATTTATTGTGACTTGGTTTGATTGATTATGTACATTTCGTTTACCAGATAGGTCTGTTTATTTAGCGTGTCCGAAGTTTGGAAGGATGTCCGAAGTTAGGACGATTGACGGTATATTCATTCAGCCATCGTTACGGAAAGTTTCAAAGTGAATTGCCAAATACTTACTGATTAATAGAGTAAAATCTAACACCGGGTCGCGATCATTGTGAAAAAAATATTAAAAATGGCTTCCTCGAAAAATAAATGCTTCAAAATTCAGTGTCATAAATAACGGAGCATATCAATTCCTTGTTATTCCTCTGCTGTCTTGAATGTTACCAACATCTGAGATTTTATCCACACAAACAGTTTTCTTGTATATATCGTATACGCGAGTAAATCATCCAAAGTTTACAGTAAGTTAATTCTGTAACCACGTGTCCTTTCTCCGCTATAGCAACAAAATTTGTTCTTGTTAGCACTGATTTCAGCTTGATTACTGAAACAGTTAATTTTTTTTACAGACATTCAATTAGCGCGAAATCCCACGTTGATAATATCAACCATAGATTTATCGTTCAAGAAAATTGTTTCGTAGACCTTTTCACCCAACGGACCCATTGTCATTAAAAAATTTTTATTGCGTTTACACTTTTTATCAATTGCAATTTAAACTTTTTAGCAATTGCAACTTGAATTCTGTAGGATCATTCTAGCGTGTATCCTCCGCATGTTGAAAATCTCTGGTGTGTTAACCAGGAATTTCAATTTGGGAAATCAAATTAGGAATTTCTGTTCCTTCGAACGGGGGGTTTGGGGGCCTGTTGTGAAGGCCCCCAAAGGGGTCTGGAAAAATTTCGCCTATTTGACTATTTTAAGGATATAAAATTGATTTAAAACAAACTTTTGTAAAGCTAATATCTTTCGTGAAATATGTTCTGTGAATAAAGAAATAATTTGTCATAAAGCAGCTTTTCTATGCTAGCTTCCTAGCTTCGGAAATAAAATTGCTATCGTAATGCGCATGTTATTATCGTCTCGAAATTAAATCTCGTTTAAAACAAATCTCGTTTCGACTGCCATTTGTCTGCTAAGAAGGAGACAAATACCATCGGCAGGGCGTTAATCGTATCACTAGTGTTATGAAGCCATTAAATTTAACGATAGGACAATGATCATGTGCATTATAAAGGCTTGAAATAAGGATAGAACGATGATTGGGGGTCTAAGATATGCAAAGTTAAAAACAAGAACAGAAGATATTATACATCAGACCAAAGCTTTAAATTGATATATAATTCGAGACCAATGATACCCTAATAACTGTTTTGATTATTGCTTACTTGCGATTATATATCAATTCTCATCTTTGGATTCGATCGCTTCAGTTCCTCAACAAAATGTTCATATTCTACATCATTAAAATCGTCAGGTGCTTCTGTTGATATTCTGATTAATGAATCTAGTGATACTTGTGAAAACTGGTTACGTAATCGAGTTTTAATGAGTTTCATCTTGGAGAACAATCTTTCAACGCATGCCACACTTAACGGAAAAAGAAGTGATTACTCCAAAAGATGCATACAGGAAGGATAGAGAGATTTAAACACGTCATCATAACTTAGATCCTTCCAAAACATTGATGGCTTATACTGCGATCGTCTCCTTCGCAAATCTTCTTTCTCATCTTTCGATTTCGCTTTTGTGATCTTTATGTCAATATCTTTTTGATACAATGAACGACGTTCGTGCATCACTTGCACGGGCCATTCAGCACAAAGTTTTCATTTACATTGGTATATATATTCTTCTATATTAAGACTTTGATCTGTACATGTTTCCTCAAGATCGTGTTTTTCTTTTGATATGTTAGAACAGGTGTTTCTTTTAATTTTTTCGAACGTTGTTTCGTTGATTTAAGAACCTACTATTTGTTCGAAAACAACAGTACAGAAATCAATTAAAATCATAACCTGATGTAAAGCATGTGGCTCCTCCTCCTCTTTTGAACAGAAGTTGACTTGTCCAGATGGCACTATTGTTTTCTAAAAAAACTTTGCTCATAAAAATATGGCTGCCTTTGAGTATGTGACATGTGAGCGTAATTTTTAGAATTCTTACGGCGTAAGCCATAAGAAAAACTTTAAAATTCTTACGCTAGCGTAAGAAGAATTACGCTTACGTAAGCGTAATTTTTAATAAAATAAATTTCTTACGCCGTAAGAAAAATAAAATCACGCGTAATATGCAAATGGTCCCTTTTGGCTTTCCATGTCACATATTTTCACTACCAAAGTTTGTTTTTTTTCCATTTGGGACTTATATATGAAGGTCATTTTTATCACAAAATAAACATGTGAACATATTTTTTTCTTCTTCTTCCCCCTCTTCTTGAATACAAAATATTCATGTAAGGTTCAAGTCATCGTTTTATGTTTACTTTCCCTGAATCCGACGTATGCTCCGTGTAGCGATGGAAAAGTTTTCCGAACCATTTTTACCCCGCAGGACAGAATTGGCGTAATTTTCTGGCAAATGGTCCCTTTTCGCTTTCCATGTCACATATATATCCATAACCAAATCACTACATAGCTGAAAGTAGAAGTTCGTGTTTCTGCTTGATTTAATCTACAGACTGTCATTTGTATTGTGTTTTGATTTACGTTCGTTGTTCGTATATACAGGAAAATTGGCAGTATATTAAATTTTGCAAAAGAAAATATATGATATACAGTATCAAATCAGTATACGTGACCATGTAATTCATCCATAATAAACTATGTTTCTGTTGTTGGATTAAATGACCATCCAGGGAAGCACACTCGACCAGATTCTGTCAAGTTAGGTGTTTCAATCCTCCTGTGTTTTAAAATATTATATGTAATTGGTTTTCTGAACTTCTTATTGCATATACGTATATGTATATGTACTTTTTGAATTAACAAACTGGTTGAACTGGTTGTTCTCCACATGAAAAGGGTTTCCTTTATTATGGCGCTGGCACATCATGCTTTCAGTTCAGTTGTTGGGCTACTTAATATATCAGGATAGGGGCTAATACAGGCCGAAATTGACAGCGCAAAGCGCTTTTGGGCGCAAAAAAATCGGCGCCCAAATTTTAATAAAAATTTCTTTACTCTCCACGGTCACATTAATTTGATTGTTAGTAATCTTGACAAGCAAAAAGATAAACCTAACCACTGTAACTGCTAGCTCTTGGCAGCCTGTTGAGCCCTCTCGCATGGCCGTGTCATCGTTTCGATTTGTTTACGTTCGTATGGTTTAGGACTGTGATTTCTAGCACGCAGACAATTTTAACCTGATTTATGATTTATCCAAGTAAGCTTCGGGGACACGGAAACAAATTTCATGCGATTGCAACAAAAACAGTGATTTGTTGCAATCGCATGAAAATGTTTAACTGTGTCCCCCGTTAAATTTCTTTATTTTGCAACTTTTTTTCCTTAAAGTTTTTGGTGCTGAAACAAAAAAAAAAATCAAATTGATTTGATATTAGTTCGCGTGAAATTCTGCATAAAAAACATCAATAAAACTTCTTTTCTAGCAAAGTCGTTTCGTTTGAGTATAAAAATATAAAATCGAGATCTCAAAAATAATTTTCTTTGAAAAAACAGCTGCAAAAGCATTTATGTACCTGCAGATTCGTTTTGTTAAACGTTTTACATAAAAGCATCGAACACGTGTCTGCTAGTTTTGTTACATCGTAAAGCCCTTTCTTTACTTGTAAAATAGTTTTTAGTTCACGTCACTTTCAACAATGCAATAGCTTCATTGATCGAAAGATTTCTTGACGTGAAGAACGGCCTTTAGGTACGGATAACTAATAAGAATTATTCGAATTATTCGACAGGCACCATATCGATATAAAAACTGAAATAAGAAAAATTTGAACAGTCTTGTAAGTTTCTAATCGTATCGCCAATGGGTCGAACAAAAACTACTGGCAATAGCCATAACAAAAAATCGAAGACTTACAAAACATGCAACAAAGATAGAAACACAGCTTCATTTCAAGTTCACACAAAGAACATAAAGAGTTTTTTTCGTCGTTCTGATGCAAGCAGTTCAACTGAAAATCAGCAGGTATTTTTCGCCGATTTTTCCATTTTCTTTTCTTAACTACCGTGCACAGATTTTGTTTCATAATTTCATATTGTCCTTTAATTTAAACCACACCTCCTACATTGTTTTAGCTTGATGAAATGGAAACGGTTGTGATGAATCCTCAGGAGGAAGCACAAAGCACATCTGATATGCATATAAGCGCAGATAACTCGGAGCAAGCCAATTCGATCACGCCCGAAAACGACTCCAATGAATCCCAGGTAAATAGCATATAAAAGATTGACTATCATTCTTGCTGACTCGTAGTTTTAATGCAAACTTGTTATTTTCTTTTTTTTCGTATTTTTTCAGGAAAATAATGCTTGTGCGCTTAAGCTTCATGGGTCTTTTGATGCTAAGGCTAGCTGGGAACGAAAGTATCCATGGTCTTACTATAGTAGCTTTAAAGGTGGCTGGTTCTGTAAAGTTTGTGAGGAGTATTCATCAACTGGAGATGACTATTGGAAGAAAAAACCACGTTCACATGATTGACACCCAACTGCAATGTTTGAAGGTCACTTAGGTAGTGAAAAGCATAAGGAAGGCAATTGTAGCCAAGCAAAACTTGCTTTCCATGTTGAAACAAGGTAATATAAAATGCCAGATAACAACTGCAATCCAGAATGCCACAGTTGAAAAGCGAGAAACAAATCGACAGGTGGTTTAAAAGTTCATCCAAACCGTCTATTTTATGGCAAGAAAAAAGTGGGCTGTTAAAAATAATTTTGAAGACTTGATAAAACATATAAGCGACTTAGGTGACATTGATTTGCAGAAACATTTCTCTTCAATGGCAAAAAACGCGACGTACATGTCACATTTTACAGTTGATGAATTGATAGTCGTCATAAGTGATTATATCGAGGCTCGTTTCTTACGCGATTTGTTCAGCGCTGGAGATTTCGCCCTGTTAACGGATGAAAGCACTGACGAAGCTGGAAGAGCACAACTCTCAACTTTCGTCTGTTATGTAGACACGACTACTAACACACCTAAAGAAGAGTTTGTTTGTGTGCGTAAACTGGGAATGTCAAAAGCGTCAGAGGCCCTAATGAACGAGTTAGAGGAAATGTTTGTTGCAAAAAATATTGATAAAACAAACATCAGATTTTCAGGCTTGGATGGTACTAATGCTATGAGCGGTGAAAGAAAAGGCTTGCAACTTCGCATCCAACACGTGTCTCCGTACGCTCTGTACCTTAGTTGCAGAAACCATAGACTTGCATTGTGTTTGGTTCACTTACTTAAGCAAAATAGCGATTTAGAAGCTGTTGATGCCCTTCTTCTTTCCTTGTGGAAAGCATTTAAGTACAGCTCCATTAAGCAAGCCATATTCGAGAATGCGCAACTTCTTGAAAATCTCACGCCGCTCAAGATTCTAAAGGCCAGTACAACCCGTTGGCTGACACATGGAGAAACTGCAATTCGTGTCATAAGTCGATTTCACCCGCTGGTTGCTGCCCTTGACTCCATCTTTACAGAAAGAAAAGACCCAGAGGCTAAGGGAATTCGGTATCAACTACTGTCCCCACCACTTATCTTGATGTTGCTTTTGTTAGCTGAAGTATTAGTACCGATCAACATCTTTTGTAAATTTCTGCAGACAAGGAATCTAAATTATAGTCTTGTCATGACGAAATATCATCGGGTCATTACCAGGCTCGAAGAGATTAGAGATCAATTGCCACACCATGATGCTGTTGATGTGAAACTGAAATATTTCAAACTTTCAACAGAACTACTTCACCATTCCCAGAATGCTATGGCTCTTGCAAGAGCTTTTAGGTCACGTGATACGGCGGAAGATTCAGTAAACGAGGTCATTTCCAGATTTGTCTCATCTAAAGGAAAGCCACTGGTAAATGACCTTATTTCAGAAATCCAGGATACCATGAAGGAAACGTCACCCGTGCTCTCTGCATTCGACTTGTTCAATCCCGAAGCCATGGACAAGAGTGCTGGAAAGCGTATGAGTCATCTCGACGTGTTAGTCGACCATTATGGGCAACCTGTTACGGACACGTACCACAGACACACCACCACCGTCGCCCCAATCGTTATCGCAGAACACGCAAAGGTTGAACTGGAAACCTTTTGTGAAGATTTCGATGCAGCAGTCAATGCTTTAAACGATCTGGTGAAACAAGATGTTCAAAAGCTTGTTGCTGCAGGAAAGGTCAAGTCTGAAGATGTCGAAAGCTACATTCAATCGAAAAAACCTAATTCCACTGACCTTTATCGTTATCTGGCAGCTGACGGCACTTTGAAAAATTACCCAAATATGGCCTTGTTATTTAAGACCAGCTTACTGATCCCACCTTCCACATCGAACGTCGAGAGGGGATTTTCCGTAATGAACCTGATCTGTATGCCTTTGCATTCATCCTTGAGTGAACGCAATTTAGATCGGTTCATGCGGATGTGTCTTAACGGCCCAGAAAAGTTTACAGAAAAGCAGCTGGATGAATTGCTATGCATTTTCAAGGCCAGCAATGACAACAGGCGCCTTGACCTTTGAAGGCTAGAGCCGTAGCCAAACTGTATATCATGTGGTAATTTTTATCAAACGGTATCAACACTTTTTTCGGCGTCTCGACTTGTAAATATTTCGTATATCAACTATCCGTGTTCGAGGTTGAGGCTTTTTAAGAAAAAAATACTGACTAATTTCTTTCCCGGTTAATCTTGATATGGTTCTGTAAAATATACACAACCAGTAAGTATATAAAATGGTAAAAGCTAAAAACTCACCGATTCTCGTGTTTGAATTTCGAAGGAATATTTGTCTGTTACGACAGGGATAAAATAGCAAAAAACGAAAAGAATTTAAGGGACTAAAAGGATGTATTATATCTTAAAATACAAAGCATTTTCAACCATTTTAGGCCCTCAAATGCAAAGGGGGGGGGGGGGGGGGGGGGGCTTACAGCCTGACCCCCCAGCTGCACTTGTTCGCCTGACTCGCTTCGCTCGTCAGGCTCAAGTTGCGGCTTGCGTCGACCAAATTCAAATCCTGTATTAGCCCCTGCAGGATGTAAAATGAAAATAAATCTTTAACCTGGCTATTGATAATGAAATTTCACTTTTGCACTGAAACTACAGCTTCAATGGTTTGCTGTTCGAAGCAAATTAATTACCAATCATCATAACATTGTTAAAAACAAAACATCATTGATATAATGAATTTTTTCTGGTTTTTACACGTTAATTCAAAAGTTTTTACAAAGCTTTTTAAGACAACACTGAACTAAAACTATCCATTTCCATCATTTAACGTTTCATCTATTGAATCATTTTAAAAGCTAGCAGAAAAAAAGTAAAAATCTTCCACTGCTAATCTGCACTCACTGAAAAAAATGGCGTGTTGTAGACTAGCCTTTGTTCTTATCTACTTTGGCTAGGCAAAAATTCAATACTGAACCGCGACTATAAAAGTGAACGGAGAAGAAGAAGAAGAAGGAAAATGCCAGTTTTAACATATATTTCGCCCTATGGGGAAATATATAAGAATGCTTTTAGAAGTAACACTTGCTCTAAGTATGAATCATTGGTCATATCAAGATTGTTTTATGATTCTCATTAGGATCTGGGGGTAATACTAGCTGTTAAATTACTTACATTTTTACTGTAAATAGCCTGCTCTGCAAAACAACGATCTACTATATGACGTCATATGCAGCAATTATGAGATTAGTTTGTTTTATCTTTCTTGTTCAAATAGTGGCACATGTTAGTAAAATTTATGAAGTTATTTTGTGTTTTTCAACTGTTTTAGATTGAATTGGAAAAAAAAAAGAATTATATTTTCGTGTACAAAATATTTTGTTTATTTGGATAAGCTAAAGTTGTAATTTGACTGGAGGGAAGTTTAATATTGTTAATGGAATTATAGATTAACATAATTATCGTTACTGTATTTGCCACCGTGTAGGTCGACTTTGTGTATAAGTCGAACAGTGAATATGAAAGTTCAAATAGATGCTAGATCGTTAAGCCTGGTGTATAAGTCGAACCTAAACTTGATCATCTTTCATCTGATAAAACGTGGAAAGTGCATAATTTTTTGCGGCAAAGAAAACTGGTCTTCTAAACTTGTCATGCATCCATTTTATCATGTAATTTACATGACCTCACACCGGCGTGAAAACACAAGAGTGAACATGTGCGTTGAGTTATTTCGTGTGATTTGTTGTGTTCTTTGTTTGATTTTGTGTATCAGGTTCACACTTCTACAACTAAATACATTTAAAAGCATAATAATTATAGTTGCAGCAGGCCTGGTCGTAAGAAAATTAGCAGACATGTGGTCATCGCACGCCTTAATTGACGATATCAGTTATGGCGTGCGCTCGTGTAAATTTTTGACAGACGTGCGATCAATTTTTTCCAGTTAAGATCAACGATCTTCATTCTGTATGATAATCAGTCAAATTTGAAATGTGTCATATGTAAAAATAATGAGATTTTCACGAAGAATGAATTAATGAAACAAAACATTGTTTTCAAAGATTCGGAACGTAAAATGTTAGCTATATATAAAGATTACTTTGACGGTAAATAAAATTTATTCAAAAATTAATAAAGAGGAAAAATAAAACCAACCTGAAAATAAAAAATATTTGTATTACTCTCCATCGTTTTGGTTTGAAGTTCAAATTGTTTTTTAATTAAATTAAAGACGTTTCCGTTCCATTAACTCGTCACCACCTGGCTGGCTATTTTTTTAAATAAAAGATCATTTTTTCGAAACTGCAACCTTGCGCATACTTTTGTAACTTAAAAGAACGTTAAAAAGAAAGAGAAAACTACATAATACATAATACATAATAAAATCGCGTGCATGAAGCTCCTTCTTCATTCCTCAGCGGATTTCGTTGAGTAGACTTGTTTTCTACTAACAAACGAAGAAAATTTTTGAGCACTGATTTTTAATTCAAAACCACTACCGTATTCCAAAGCGATCGGAGACCTCACTTCTGAAATGGTAGCTAAGTTTCGTTCCGTTATTGTAAAATTTAATCGTAACACATGAACAATTTCCGAAGCAAAACTTTCAACATTTTGGGACAGATTTTTGTTGACTTTTAAATAAACATTTGTTATTACACTTGTAATTACAAGCCAGGCATGCGATTGCCACACGCCTAAATTAATCTTGGCGTGTGTGGAGGCGTGCGCGTGCGATCGCACGCCTCTTACGACCAGGCCTGTTGCAGGCCTGGGGAGGAAAAAATAGGCCGACGTGCGGTCCACCACTCGCCTCATTTCCACATGGCGTCTGTAGTTTTTCACACGCCTGGAAGTTACTTTGGGGTGCGATTCGCACGTCTGTTGGATTTTGGCGTGCGACCGAAATTTCTTCACTAGCTTTGAAAAGTCTACTTTCCTGTTTTTTCTTAATGAAGCATGTACCACTAATAATTATCATGTCAGTTATTTAATGAGCTCTGTTGATTATTAAAATGAAAAACATAACTAAGAAAATATATTCGTTATGAATAAAAAAATGAGTTGTTATTTTTCTATCTTTTGATGTATTTTCTTATGAAATTATCGCTAATGTGAGTAATGCTTACAGGTACCTGCTGTTTAAGATAGAAACTTAAGATTTTAAATTCACAATAATAATAGCGTTTCTAATCCTGGGTACATAAAATTATGTGCCCGGCATGAAGTATTTCTTGGAACAAGTTCTCATTTCGCAGCCTCTCGTTCCTAGGGCTTCGACTGCAGCTCTCTTTCACAATAAGGCGAGAAGCTGAGGGTTTGTAACGGGTTTTTAAGAACTTAACAGAATAGTGGATATATCCCGGGTAAAAACTTTTTACCAAACTTAACTTTGAAAAGGATGGGTCAAAATCGCCTTTGGCGTGAACAATCCCCGTGATGAAAATTTCAATTTAGGAATTGGAAACCGAAAATGTAACCAATACGAATTCTAGTACAATATTATTACGAAGTGAATATCCGCAGTGTGTATCCACCCTTAATAAATAATATTGTATAACAATGAGAAATCTATTTCTTGACGCGTTCACATGCGCATTCTAAAAACAAGTGTGCATATACAGAAAAATAAACCGTGAATAAAATGCAAACAGAAAGGATATTAATACGTAATGTGAAAGTAAAATAACGTTTTTTTTTATATTTTTGTTAAGCAGCTAGGCCTGCGATGAGTCGCACGTCTAAAATTGAGATGGCGTATGCGGGGGCGTGCGAGTGCGATCGCACGCCTTTCCTCCCCAGGCCTGAGTTGACAGTGTTATACACAAAACTACAATAGTTTCCTTGTCTTCTACAAATTATAGTCATTTAGGGGAAAAACGCCGCATGTGACATTTCAGGGAAAAAAAGCCGCACTTGATTTTATTTGTTTTTTGTAATGAAATACATGAAAAACTAATTAAATATGCTTTATCATATTTAACAACTATTTTTTTCAATTAATATTTAAAATATTGGCTCCGATTTTTCATATTTCATACTTCAAAATTCACCATCAATTTGTTTACAATATCAACTTATATAGACTCAACTTCCTTTTGCCACTGCAACCGTGCGGTACGGTAAATCTATAGAAACCGTGCTTCATGTAGCTATCAACACCGTCGTGAAATCATCCAATAATATTACATCATAATCGTTATGCTGTATTATCCAAATTCATGCGGCTTTTTTCCCCTCTCAAAAATTTGACTATGGGGGAAAAATTCCCAAGAAAGAGTATTCGAATGAGAAAACGTTCCCACAGTTGTTGATATAAAGGAAAGAAAAAAGGCAATTATAATCAGAATACAAGATGTTCTGCTTACGAAGACTCTGCGGTGTGGAAACGGGCCTCTATGGTGTGGAAACCGGCCTTTATGTAGTTTTACAGGATACTTTGCCTACGAAGTATTTCTGTGGTGTGGAAAAGGGCCTTTATTGTTCTCATGGACCGTAGTTTTCGAAAATTAACATTAATAAAGATGGCGTCTTAGAAAAGACCTAAAAAACAATGCATGTTTTTTTTCCCCTTTACTGCAGATTTTTCCCTGATCTTCAGGATAAGAAAACCGCACAATCATTCTTACTTTTCTACAAAATAGATACATGAATATGTTAAACAGATATACCAGTGTTTTGTTGTATATGTCTTTCACGTTAACATGGTTAGAATTGTTTAACCGTAAACAGAATGCAAATAAATAAAAAGTTTTAAAAAATGGGTCTTTTTTCCTCCAATTGACTATAATGAAAATGACCATACTTGGTCATTTTTTGCTGAGACATTATTAATTTTGCTTTTTCTTTTACCTGCGCAGGTGCGCAATAATTCAGTTATTGTTCGCTAAATTGATTAAGATCAGAGCGCAGAGGGGAGTGTAAAACAATAATATTGATAATGTTTTCAGGTTGAACATTGAGACGAAGGATGAATGTAGGAAGGGACAACTGAAAATATTTTAACGTCAGCTTGACGAGTTGCAAAAGTTCTCTTTAGAAATACTCGCCTTCGTTTAAATAAAATAATACCTGCTTCCTTCAGTTTTTCATGAAGTTTATGTGAAAAGTTGTCTGAAAGTTGTTTTTATACACAAGGCTCTAAAACTTTACTTGAGGGTAATTCTAAAAAAATTTTATTTTTTACGCCGTAATCAAGCGTAACATTAATATACGTGAAATGGTGTCATGGTGATCACATGTTTAATAGTACAACACTTAAGTTATTTACGTAAATATTGAAAATATAGTTATTTTCTTACGATAATTACGATATTAACGATAATAACATTATTAACTTAAATAAATTAAATAAATTAACTTAAATTAATTCCATTGTTTTATTTACAATATTTTCGTTAATAAGTAACGTTAATTTCGTTTATTATCAAAATCCCCTGGAACATCACATGTATGATCATAAGTCCCCACAAACAGTTATTGATATTGCATCAATGGGAAGATCTTCACTGAATATTTCACAATCTTTGATTAATATACATAGCTTCATATGCTGATAAGCTGATAAGTCTTAGTAAAATAAACTAGCCGCACAGGCGGCGTCGCTCACCACCCATGTTCAGTATGCGTTATATCGCAGAATTTAACTCGTGTAAAAGTTTATGACAGGCATTAATTTTTTAAGTCATTCATTACATTCAGAAAATTTAAGGCAGAAAAAAAATAGCAATACGGCTCAGAATATATATCTATATGCAGAAGAGAAATAACTTTTGTGTAAAAATAGCAATAGCACAGAACTGTTTACCCAGACATAATACATAAGACATAATAAATATTACAAAATGTGAATTGAAAACAAATCAATACCTTCTAACTGTGTTTCTTTTGTGCGGAAGTTACATTGGACAGCAACTATTAATGAATTTTTGAAATGATATATATACAGTCTGTTATTCCCAAAACCATCAACATCATGATAAGAACCATGAGTTTCATTTCTTTAACGGTTTACGTGCTGTTTTATTATTATTAATCTTACCTAAATAATATTTCAATTGTATAAAAATGCAGAAAAAGATAATCATGCTATGAAATAGTTGAAATAAAAAACAAAACAAAAAACATTAGTTCATTAGATCATTATCTCCAGCAATTAATACAAAAGATGAATACAGGAGTAGAACACTTACCATAAAAATTTGATATTTCAGCTTTTGTTTTTATTTCCCTCAGGGAATTAAGTTATTTTCTATTTTGGTTTTACTTTCAGAGTTCATTTTCTCATCAATTTTAGTTTGTAGTTAGTGTATATAAGACGTTGTGTATTTTAGACATTTTAAAATGGTTTTACTGTTTTGCTTTTATATTTTAGACCTGAAGATGCTTGTTATAAGTGAAATATATCGTCAAAATAAATAATATAAACACACATTGTTGGATTGTTGTTGACTCATTGAAAAAACAAAAAGTAAATTCATGTACGCATTTATCCTAAAAATACTTAATTAAAAACACAAATTCAATGACAGAATTTGTAAAGCTTTTGATTGGAAAGTCTATAAGATCAACCAATGCTATAAGTTAATACGGGTTCAACACTCAACACTGGAGCTGAACTACATAAAGACTTTTAACGTGGGATACACAGCCAAACATCAAAATAATAAAGATAATTGAAACAATGAAATGCCCTACCAAAGTCATAATTTAATACCGAAAAGATAAAAAGTAACAACAGTAAAACATAATGCGAAACTTATATAGTACCCAGGCATAGTACGTAAACAATTACCATAACACAAAATAATGTGTAATCATCACAAAATATAAGAATCCATCCAGCAATGCAATGCAATGCTTCTTATTTGTAGTATCACAGTTAGTAGTCATATCACATTACAGCAATAATTAATGAATTTTTGAAATACATAATCCATTCTTCTCTTAACTATCCCTCACAACATCATAATTTAACCATCTGCTTCATTTCTTTAATGGTTATACACCTTTTCTTTTCTGACCTAAAAGAAAAAGATTTCAGTGAAGAATAGCTATAATCACACTACTGCTATAATCACACTGCTACTGCTATAATCACAATACTGCAACAACCATATTGAAGCAAACAAAAGCAAAAGACATAAATGACAGACAGGCAGAGAGACAAAGCACCAAACATCGTCAATAAAATATACAGGGAAATTTAATAGAAAGCAGACGTGGTTGAGATGAGATAAGACAGCATAACACGTTCCCCATTTCCACAGTCATGAGAACCATTTTTAATTGATCTGTAAATAAAATCTTCTTTGCTAACTAATGGCGCGCGTTCCAAAACAAATTTTTACTGCGCCCCCCTTGTCTTCGTTGCTCCATCTTCTCTTCGTTTTCATTCAGCTTCTACATCCTAAACGATTGAATTACTTTAAATCTTACACTCACACATTAATAAGATATATTTTCAAAACAAACTTAAAATTAAAACCATTCGATTCGTTACCCATGTAAATAAACATCGTTTTTTCTGCAGCCAATTTTTAAAAACTTTACTGCACTTCTTCTGTATAGCCACATTATTTGATAACTAAAACGAAATAAGTAAAACCCTGAAAATGTGCTGCATACATTCTTCCACTCGCATTTCTTCTTTGTTTTCCACTGACGTAAACCATTTCACTACACTGCTTTTACATCGTAAACAAACATACATAATAAAAACATCAATACAACTAACTCACTTACGCACGTAGCACACCTGTTCTTTTATTAATCTAAAATACAATAGCAGTTAATGTTTAACAATAAACCTTTTATAATAATAAACCTTCGTATGTGTACAAACCTGTGTTTCTTCGTCAAATTCACTAATCGTAAAAAAACACTCTCGCCTCAGCGTGGTTTTACGACGAAAAGGGAAAAAATAAGAAGGTTTTGACCGTGAAAGAAAAACCAAATATATCACTCTCTAAAATAAAAGTGTGACACACAAAGCGAATTAGATTTCCCCTGGAGACATGAAAGAACCAAATGTCCAGATAATATAAAAATCAAAACATAAATAGCTTATATTCCCTCCTTTTGACCAAAACCATTTTTATTATAACTAGAAGATAAAAAGAAGAAAACATAATGCAAAACTATATACCCAGATACACAAAAGCCAGTAGCATCCAACTTTATAATTAGCATAAATGGATATGCACACGATATCTCATGTAAAATTCTTTTTACAGATTCAATCAATAATGGAGCTGAGCGAAAGAAAGCTTTCTAATATAATTTTTTTTCAGGACACATGAAACAACCAAGCATTGAAACACATCAAAACGCTTGAAGGAAAACCATATTTTTCATGTGTGAGGAAATGGAAATTAATTTTACAAATTTTAACAAAATTAACAAAATTAACAAATCGTAATAAAATCAATGCCAAACTATACATACAAGCATCCAACACTACTGTAACATGCATAAATGTATATAACTATATAACATCATGTGTAAAATATTTCCATGAGTTCACTGGAACTGATCCGAATAAAAATTATTACTTAGCCTGGAGATGCGAAACATAACCACACATCACAACAACACTTAAATGCGTTACTATTTACAAAAAACTATATTTTTCATACGCAGAAAATGCAAAGTAACTTCTACGTAAAATAACTAATGCAAAGCTATACACCAAAGCATCCAACATCTAGGGGTTACCTAGAAAATTTCGAGGTTACGGGCAACCTAAATTCTTAGGAGTGACCTAAATTCTTAGGGGTTACCTAAAATCCCCTGTGACGCCATGAGCACATTGCATTGCATTCTATAAAAGAAGATACTGAACGATATGAACTTTGTATTGTTGCCTGTTCCTAAGTTTTTGTTTTACTGATGCAAAAATTTTTCAGCCTGGTAATGTTCCGTAAATGTTTCAGCCCCACAGCCACAACACAAATATAACCTAACATAACAAATACAAGATATGACTGTTAACAAATTCCTCTCTTTTTGTCCTTTAAGAAGACAAGCTGAGAGCATGTCTAGAAAACAAAATAACTAAGAAAACAAACAAACATAATAAAAAAAACTTATAAAGATAAACAATATCAACTAAACAAGTTCAACAATTTTCAACAACACCTGATGATAAAACAATGTTCAATTTGTGGGTTGAAGCTCCCCGTTTTGTGAGGGAACCTGCAAGTTGCTTTGACGCTTTATTCCATTTGACAGAAACATTGTTTTCTTTGATCATTTTGTCGATCACAGCTATCTCAATTCGTAATCGCCTTTTAGCAAACATGGTGGTAGAGTACAGAGTCTGTGCAAGTGATTCTTCTGCTCAGAACTCCCGTAAACGAGCTCTGTGAGAAAGCATCCTATCACAACTGCATTTTCACACCCATCAGCAAGCGATAAGGTTTCTGCTGCAAGTGTACTTCTAACAACGCGTTTGATCTTGTTGGAAGACCATGAAATTAGACAACATCTACCTCTATTACCAGCGAGAAAGATGATTCTTGCACCAGTGCTTGATGTTCCATCAGGGAGATTTGCATAAGAAGCTACATTAAAGAGCAAAATCTTTAACTTATCAAGTTGACCGAGTTGAGGGAAAGTTATTTTGGATGGTTCATACTTCAATTTCTTGACCACCTTGTTTGCTTGGAGAATGTGATCAACTTTCGCGAATTTCATTACCATACTCAATTCCAGAACATCATAGGAGATGTCTGGTGGTGTTTGAGTTGCCACCCAATTTAATTGACCAACTACAGACCGTAATTGCTTCTCCTCCTCTGGTGTTAATCTGTTGTACTTACAAATCTTCCGGGAGGGAGGAAGTGGGATCTCTTAAAGACGAATGTATGACTCTTGTGATATTGTTGTAACACCTTCACTGTTTGTGACTTTCAATCCTATATACTTGAAGATGTCAAAACCTTTTGAACTAACTTTGTAAGTATCAACGACTTTTTGAACAACAGTGTTTTGGAATTGTCTTGGAACCAGCATAAAGAAAATCATCGACATGTAAGATAAACATACCTCCAAGATCGTTGGAAGAGTCATGCCAATTAAAAACTGCTTTGTCAAAGGAAGATTGAATACAACCAAGCTGTTAGAGTCTCTCTCTTATGGAAAAATACCAGTTACGTCAGGCGTCATTAAGACCATAAACAACTTTTCGTAGTTCCAAACTATGTTCTCAGCTACATTTGCTTCCCTAGGAGGTTTAACAAAGATCTCACAATCAATGTCATCACCTTGTAAGAAAGCTGATTTGATATCAATCATTTCAAAAGGCCATTGTTTGGTTGTTCCAATGACGAAAAAGGAAAGCAGTGAGTGCTTTGAAGCTGTTGGTGAGTCTCTAGCTACATCGGATTCTTCTTTAAAGCCTCAAACAACAAGTCGAGCTTTGATTATCAAATGTGGTGGAGGATCTTTTTCAGTTACTACCCAACGTGTAGAAATTAAATGCTGACGCGTTGAAGTTTTCCCAATTTAGTAGCTCTTTTTCCTTTCCTTCATTGACTAATGCTCTTTCTTCATCATTTCTTGGACAGAAGAGAGCATTGTAGTTTACGCTTTCACTGTTTGCCTCATTTGTAGTTTCCCAGTCAATGTTCTGAAAATCAATGCATGTACGATTGCGATCAGTTATGTTCTCGATGTTAAACCAAGTTGCATACTTTCCATTTGATTTTCCTCCCCTACTGATGACTATAGCTTCTGTCCATTCCCTTGAATCTCTGTTTTTGATTTTAACAATCGTATTTAACTTCGGTAAGTCCTTAGTAACATCGATGAGCTTAGGCGAGTCTTCTTGATGAGAGCGTAATGAATCATCTGCAACTACCTTATTGGTATAAAATTTGGCGAGTACTAATTTTGGTGACCCTACTTTCATCTGGATTTCGTGCGTACTAATTTTGCGCACATACCATTTGCGCGTAATAATGGTATAAATTTTGGCACATGGCAAGAAAGTTAGAATTTTGTTAGTATTATACCAACTCTTTCTTGATATTAGCAAAGTCAAAATGAACAATTAAATATCATACTACTTATTCAAAAAGGTCAAAAAATCTTTCGTTTATCATCGCTTTTGTAAATAATTTTTTTCAACTCTGAGAAAGAAAGATGTATGATTTAAGGATAGTCTCTAACCTCTAAACACATGTTCAGTTTTTATGAAATATCTCAAATACTTTCATTTTTTCCCCTATAAGAGTTTACATTTTCTGAAAGTTAAATAAATTCTCTATCGATCGATCACATTAATTTTGATAAAAAATAAATTCCAAAACAGAAAAAAACTATTGAACAAATTTGACTTTTCCCACGCTATTCGAGCTCCAAGTCCCCTCAGCCTGTTTCTTGTGAAAGTTATATCTACGTGATCCTCATCATATCGCTAACAATACCTTGTCTCACTTTTTCATCAAAACCAATAGATCTTTCACAATCATTCTTTAATCATTGTTCATATACTTACTTGTCTCGCTTATTCATAAATTTCTCTGCTGTTTCTACAAATTAGACAAAAGTGAGGCAAGGTTTTTTTCCTAAGATCCCATTGGTTCGAATAAACGTCATTCCGTTGACATCGATTGATGTGTAGGGGACTTGGAGCTCGGCAAAGTCAGGATAACAGCGAAAAACCATTGTCGAGATATCGAATAATATCTGAATAGAAATTAGCGAATGACGCATGATGGAAAGAAAAATACGAATAAATATCAGCAACGTCTATTGAATCTTTGGAAAAGATCATATGTTTTGAACAAAACCTATTTAGTAAGTAAGTAAGTAAGTAAGTAACGGGAGTTTTTAGTCCTTGGGCTTCCATCCGTAATGGTTGGTTCTTCCGCCCGCCGACTTACAACTGTTAGTTGACTTACCGCCAGAGATACGTATAGCATTGCTCTAACTTGCCCGAAGGCCAGTATGCAGTCAGTCGATGGCTCCTAATGGGCTGATACGCTGCTTTCAAAGCGCATCGGAGTGGTGTATTGAGATACGACATGACTGGACTCGAACACGGGTCGCAGCGGTCGCACTCAAAGGTACTAACCACTACACCATCGCTGCACGATTTATTTATTTAAAAAATGTTGAGGAGAATACAAAAACGCATTTTTTGGAAAAAGTGCTTTCTAAATTTAAATTTTTGACTCCAGAAACTTAATCTATAATAAAAATTACATAGGAAACGCTAAAAAATTTTTTTTGCTATTTTTTGAGCAAATAAGTTTGAAACTATCCTTAAGACGAAAAAAAGTCACAATTTCACACGTACTTATTTTGGCGTACATACCATTTGCACGTAATAATGGTATAAAATTTGGCACATTTTTAGAATTTTGCGCGAAAAAGCGCTAAGATTTATACGCACCAAATTGATTGTGATTGTGTAATCGTATTTTCATTGGGGATATGTGCACCTTTACGAATAAACTCATCAGCGTTTTTATGAGTAACCTTATCTTTGACTTTGAGGATTCTGCAACTTGGTACTTGTACATATACACTGCCATGACAAACAAAAAAGGTCTTTCCATCTTGACCAATTACTTTGCCTGGCCCCTTCCACTTGTTACTCGAGTCCCTTTTGTACAAAACGGTATCACCTGTTTTAAAAATTTCACTTGAAGCACGTATTTGATGACATAATGCTCTTCTGATTCTTTCAGATAATTCAGGTTGGACAAAAGCACGTCTTGCAGAATGTAATCCATTGAGATTATTGTAATATTGTTTAGAAATGGTCGTTCCCTCCAACGCTGGAGGTTTATCAACAAGAACTGATGGTAGATTGGGGTTTTGACCAAATAATAATTGATAAAACTGAGTTCATTTTTTGCATGAATTGCATGAGCAACTTCTAATTTCATTTTTGGGTTTTGCTCTAAAATCTTTTGGAGACACTAATCTACTACAGCATGGTTTCTCTCGCCCGTTTTGCCAAGGACTTTCTGCAGAAGTGTTTCGTACCTCGATGTTTAGGTTGACACACGTATCCAGGCACTTCCGTGAGAAAAAACTCTTGTGTGCGGTACTTCGCACGCGCAAACTTGATTTTACTGATTTGTATGTGGGATTTTAATTTCCATGAAATAGTATTTTTCTTAACTTAACAGCACTTAATCAGACAAAGTTCTTGGGGTGCTCACAGTGAATTATACAGTTGAATTTAGCTTAATCAGCAGATTCAATGGATTTGTTTACTATGAGTGAAGTTGTGGGGATACGATTTAACTAGTGAACCCCAAACACTAGAGACTGATTGCTGTTTATCTTTGCACTTCACAAAATAAATTTATAGTTAAGTGTATAAAAATATGATAACAATGCTTGTGAAGAGATATTAAAGAAAAATGAAAAATGAAAGATTAACGATGTTCAACTGAATGAAGAAGAAGAAAATGACTCTTCTGTGTTCCAGTACTCCACCGTACAGATTATACAGTTGTTATATTTTTTTAATAATAAAGTTCTTTACAAAACCAATGAAAATGTGCCTAAAATAAGTAAGCAACACATTACCCGTTAATCAAAGAATTGTATTTGTGTAAAAATGTTGCATTTACTTCCTGAGTGTCCTCAACTGAACCTTCAAGTTTTATACTTGGGTTGATAGACAATGTTCATTTGATATTGGGTGGGATTGCTGACCAAAAAGTTTCTTCAATGAGTTCTTCATTTGCTTAAATAGAGTACTCTGTTTGGTATAATCAACTCCAGTTAGGACAAGTAACCGATCATTGTGCTTTAAATTAGAATTTTCAAGCAATTTAAATGCTAATACACTCTCTGGAAGTTCCATTTTGAACTTTTTGCTTTCGTTGTACAATTTCTCAAACTCCAGAATGTACTTTTCCATTGTGTCTCGACTATCTTTATGATATCTATCAAATGACCAGCCTATCTTTGAAACCACGCTCCAAATAATTGTGACGTTCCAGGGGATATTGATAACAAATGATAAAACGTTTTCCATAAAACGTTAAAAACGTCGTAAAAACAATAGAAAAAAACGTTAGAAAACGTTTTGACAAAAAAGATAAAACTCTTTAACGTTTCAAGAATTCGAAAGAGAAAATGTTTATACGTTTCTTAAAATGTTTTATGCAGTAACAGTAAAAATGTTTAAATGTTTTATTGTTAAAAATGTTTTATTGTTTTAAACCTTGAACTTTTTACTTTCAGGTTGCTCCACAATAAACATAAAGTTAAGAAAGTTCAAAAAGTTCAAAAAGAACCTAAAAAACGATATTCAATTCTCAAAATTCTTAAAGGAAGACCAGATACTGAACACAATAATCATTTTCACTCATAGTCGGTCAGCAGTTACTTCCGCAGCTATTTAGCTAGGAAGACGGAACTTAAGGCCTGTTTCCATATCAATCACTGTGGTCGCACGTATGAGCGCACTGATTTTTGATTCAGTCATGCACATCCTTCATCAGTTCATCTCACAACCTTAAAACATTATCAAAATGAAGTCCATAAAGATAACTAAAAACATTGTGAAGCAATTTGATTAAGAGTGCATCAACACATAAGAGACGAACATGGGTGATGAATTTCGAGCGACAAACTTTTTATCGCCTAGTGGAAACCTACCTTAAGAGAAGTTTGTTTTTCTTTCAATCTTCTTTTAGTGAGAGAGTCAAATTTTTTCTTTCTGAAATTTTTCTTTCATTTTTTTAATGAGATAAATGAGCATATACGACATGACAACATTTTTTTTACTTGAATAGTACATGATATGATAAAAAAAATATAATGATATATATGCGCATAAATGGTGTCATATAATCTATCTTGCAATCTATTATCTGTGGTTTGTTTTCACTGAATTTATCTATTTGTGTTTAAAAGATATAACTACCGAAATATAATTTATAATAAATTTTATAATAATATAATTACCGAAATAGGTAAACAAATATGAAAGGGAAGCAAAACAATAAGCCGCATATTATCACATACCTTATTCTAGGAAACTAACGAACTATAAAATTAATGCGGTTTTTTAAAATGCACATTAATTTCATATACATTAATTTTTTAGCACGTTAATTTTATAAGGAGGTAATATCATAAGGCATTAATTTTACCTGCATAATATTTAGAACTTTTTTAAACAAAACTTAAAAATGTGCTAAAATGTGTTTCACTTGCTTTGACCCGAGGTTGGCATTATTTCATTTTTAAATGTGTTGCTCCCTGCAAGACCGAAGCCAATACTATGCAGATAGCTACTAGATGAGAAAAGGAAGAACAGTTATAAAGACAGATAAGAAATTGAGAAAAGGAAGAAGAGTTATAAAGACAGAGCAACATGGCGGTTAACCTTGGATTTAAAAGATTGTAGATCATACTCATACTTCTTATGGCATGTTGTGACCTGAACAGTCAAAGGATGAGAATTTGTAGAGAGACGAGTCTTCTGAGAGAAAGTCTCAGGAGAAGGAGTCAGTTGATGCAAGTCATCTGAACAATGGCCATGAAAGTATTTATAGAAAAGAGACAGGGAAGCAACGTTTCTCCGATGTGAGAGGGGATGAAGATTAGCACAAAGATCAGGCCAACTAAGCGTTAACTAAGGGCTTCTGAATACGATCGAGAAGATGGAGACAATGAGCAGGGGATCCAGCCCAAAGGTGAAGGGCATAGAAGAGAAGGGCGAAAAGTGACAGACCCAAAAAAGTGAGCCAACCTTCATAGCAGCAGATTTAGCAATGGACTCAATATAAGAATTCCATGTGAAATTCTTTGTGAAAATTAAACCTAAAAGACGAACCTGAGATGACTCTGCAAGCACAGAACAAGAAGAACAGAACAGAAGAACAAGAACAGAAGAACAAGAAGAAGAACAAGAAGAACAAGAAGAACAAGAAGAACAGAACAGAAGGAATTACAGGGTCCCTGAAATGATTAATTGAGAGAATCTTAGTTTTCGAAGCATTGAAGAACATGATATGAACCATAGTACTAACCATCGGGTGGAGCTTGTAATGAAAGATGCATTATCTGGTACTGTTGTTAATGAAACTGATACCTTTTATTCAAACAACTTTTATCTGCTACGAGAATCTGGAAAGATAAAACGGAAAGTGAAACTTGCAGCTAAATCCTACAGCATTACATCCTTCCGAATATGTGCGGCACCAGGTTCATTGGGCAATCTGAACGACTTAAGCGATGATCTGGACAGGCATTCTAGACACTTCAGCCACTTTGATAAAGAAGATGGTGAAACAGTTCTCCAGGGTAACTATAATAGTCCAGGAGATTTGCGCAAGAAAGTGGAAGATCGCAAGCCAGTTAAAATATCGTTTCCTGACATGACCAATCTTAAAAACAAAACCACAGAGGATGCCAAGAACGCAGGAGACCGATGTTGCTAAGCAACTAGTGGAAGTTTTAGGAGAGCAACTCAAAAGTTTTGATGATGGGATCTTTTCTCATATCGGCTGGCTCAATCCAGAATTATTGATGGAAATAAATCTGGAGGTTGCCAAAATTAATAACCAGCTACTGCTGGTTATAATGAGAAAATGATCAGGAGGGAATGGAAAAATTTCAAAGGCACGTTACCGTTAACATGCCAGGGCGAATACCCAGTATCAGGCGTAAAGAATTTCCAAACCTAACTTTATTGGCTGGGCTAAGGAAAGAGCTTTTAGCATTCTAACAATGATGCTTAGGGACAGAAGATTAAAGACATCACATCAGCTCCTGAAAATACGGCTAATTATCAAGATTAACGATCGCTATTGGAATGGCATCGAGCGGGAGAATATCCTAAAGCAAGCGGAAGAGATAGCATTCTAACAATGATGCTTAGGGACAGAAGATTAAAGACATCACATCAGCTCCTGAAAATACGGCTAATTATCAAGATTAACGATCGCTATTGGAATGGCATCGAGCGGGAGAATATCCTAAAGCAAGCGGAAGAGATATATCTCTCGAAAAAGACAAGGAAACGAAAGATGGCAGATCCTTTAGCAGAAGTTGTTATAAGTGACGAAGAATATGAAGCTTTGGAATGCAGTTCATCAGAATCAGAATATGACATCGATTGTGATTAAAATTTATCACGATCCTTTTTCTGTACTTGTTTTGTTATAGTCATGTGTAAATAAATGTAAAAATTTTTCGATGCTCTTGTGTTTTCTCTTAATTCACTAAAATAATTATATTTACCTTGCATTCCGGCTAAAAAGATGGTGTTCATTCATTCTTTTACATAATTTTCCATTAGATCTTTCTCGAGTTCAGTTTAAACAAAGATAAAATGTTTTAACGCCAATCAATATCTTGACAAACTTTAAATCTTTGCCTCATTTTACTAACCTATGGTTAGTGTATTTTAACGAGCCAATCTCTGTTACTGCCCATGCGTGTCACAAGGTCAGAAATTTGACCCGTGTTTTCACTGGCCCCATCAGTGGTTAACGAGATTGATTTGGTATGATAATCTGTTAGCTAAATCTCCTCTGTCATTGAAAATGCTTTCTGTCATTGAAGATGCTATCAATACCAACTTTGAGGGATTCTGTACCAGTACCTCCCCAATCCGACATTTCCAGAAGTGATGCAACTAAATATGTTGAGATGCCTGGGACGAAAAAAGAAAGTTTTTATCACAAAAATTATTATTGACTATAACCGATTATGTTATCTCTTGTCTTACGTAACATGACGAAAAAAATGCAAATTTTTATCTGCACATTAAATTTTATACACATGAACTTACCATTTCTCTCAACACGAACCATGACCATTTCTTTGTCTGATTCAGTTTTGCGAGCTCGGCTTCCATCGGACAACAGAGAGAAGAAGTTTGCGCTATCTAAAATCATAGCGACTTTCTCTTGAACAGCATCCGCTACAGACTGAGTGCGAATCATCTTTTCCTAGATAAAAGCATTTCAGAATTTTAAGTGATGCTGTCAAATTATAATATTTGCACAGATGTTTGAAATACAATTACCTTCAATAAGTCTAACGCCCTTTTGTCGCTGTACTTTTATGAGTGTCTTAAATTGACGTGATGGTAATGTTGGTTCCATGACCAAAGTATAGGCAGTCTTTATCATCTTTAAATAGCCATCTTCACTTACTTGTTTTAAAGAACTTGTCACTGTTGTTTGTGCAGATCGTTCTGTTGAACTTGGAATGCGCGACGTAGATGGTTCACCTTGACTCAAACTACAGACAAACTTGTGACATTCTCTGTCAATATGTCTAAAGATCTAAAGAAATGATATAGTAAACAGTTTACATAAAACTCCCAGTTACTTACTTACGTATTCACCTACTTACGAGGAAAATAGCTCATGCTGAAACGAAATAAAATTAATAATGGAATGTGTTACCTGATATTTCCTAACAGAGTTTGTGCCATTAATAAAAGCCATCGCCGATTTTTTTGCATTTCCCCTAACCATACTTGAATTTGAAATTTCCTTTTTATATTTGGCACAGGCTTTGCACCAAACAAAGTTAACAAGGATTTTGCCATCCTTTTCAAATGTTTTGTGCCCAATAAAGTCATTCAATTTCTAACTCAAAAAAGTACTTAATGCAAGAAACTTGCCTTTCTTTTCCATTTTTTAATTGATGAGAAAAAGTTGACTTGCGTATTTGATGGCACGCAAGAATGCGATCGCGTAGGTCGAAATGAGAAGCCTGGGGCCGTAACAAAAATTGCGCTAAACTGTCCACAGAAAAAACACATGATAAACAGGCATGGTACTTTATGGCATAAAGTGCTTGTTAAACATTATTTGATATATTAACTTGTTTTTTTCTTAAGATATTTCGAAATTGTTGATTCGCAATTTTGATAAAAACTGGGTATAATCAGATGGCATTATCAAAAAAACGATTCGCATTTAGCAAACTGCAAACCCTTAATTCGATCGCTGACTTTATAAGATTCAAGAGTGAACAAGAAATGCCATAAGACTTCAACTTGTGAAGAAGGCCACGATGCCAAACTTTGTCAAATGCCTTGTCAAGAGCAATAGCATGTGTCTCACCACGAGCATTGAGGGACTGATATACATGTTCAGAGATGACGGTCAGGGCATCAGCTGTGGAACGGCCAGAACGGAAACCGTACTGGTGATCAGAGAACAGATGAAGAGATTTCAAATGATGAGTAATGGAAGAGTTGATCAATGATTCGAAGATCTTACTTATAACAGCTAGAACTTACAGGACGATAGCATACAGGGTCCGGTCTCTCACCAGAGTTTTTGAAAATGGGCACAACACGAGCAATCTTCCAACAAGGTACGCCAGAAATCACGAGACCCAATAGATTCAGATATAAGCTGATCATGGCCCTAGGTGTGTTTAGCCTCCTCAATGACTTCTTCACAGTTGTTGTGAGCTCTGGTGAAAAGACGCCTGTTGTCCTCACTACTACAAGGTTGATAACGATGGAAAAAATGATTACGATGGGCAATTGCAGCAGAAATGGCAGGAGAGAACCAGGGGGTAGAGTGAGGTCTAACCTGATACTTATGAAAAGGAACAAATTCATCAATACCAACCTGAAGCCAAGAAGAGATCTCCACTGCAAACCTCTCAGGCAAAGGCGGGTCACGAATCAGATCTCGAAAGCTGTTCCAGTCACCACAATAAAATTTGCGATGAATAGGTGGATCGTGTGGGCAAGCAGAATTAAAGTCAATGGTTACGTTAACAACACAATGATCAGAATTACCTAAAGGAGCAGATGTTGATGTTTGCAAATGTCCGGGTTAGACGAAAGGAATAGGTCAAGTAAAGAAGGCTCCTGATCAGCTCAATCAGGTACGCAAGTGGGAGGGTTCACAAGCTGAGTGAGAGAGTTCACAAGCTGAGTGAGAGATAGCAAAACTGAAAGTGCAAGGCCAGATGGGGAGCGATACACATAGAAAAGATAACCAGTTGAATGCAAGAGAGAAAGACGTAGACAGATGAAAGATTTGTCAGGAGATTCGTGATTCAATTGACGACAGACAGAAAGGCAGTCACTAACATAGATACCAAGGTCGTGCATAAGAGTAGAAGAGTCCTTGCGGTTAATAGGAAGGCAGCCAGGTACATCGAAGTCAGAAGAGCTACTAGAAGGGTTCAGTTTAGTTTCACAAATAGCAAGAATGTCAGGAGATGAGTTGGCTAGAAAAGATTCCAAATGAGAGAAGTTCCCACTAAGCCCACAAATATTAGGTGAGTAAAGGGAGAAAGGCGTTGGCGATTTACAAGAACCCGATTTAGATTTACTAGTATTTGCCATTGTTTTCATGAGGAGAAAGAAATCCAAAGTTGTGTTGGCAAAGAGTTTGGGCTCATGTACTACCAGTCAAGTAGCAAGCAGGTAAAACTACTATCCTCACACCCTCAACATAGATAACTAAGAAGCAGTATTGAAAATAGACTCAAGCATTTGTCAGACAGTCAAGTGCAACAAGGAGACCCATGTTCAACATCCTAGAGTAGATATACAGGGATTGATAGGGAAAAAAAATTTGGGCGTCGGTTTTACTGTTTACTTAATTTAGTGTTGAAGCTTACGATTGGCTTCATCTAACACATCTGCTTCTAATTTTTCAAATGTTCCATTAAATTCAGTTGCAAAACATTGAACTTCTGTTTGCTGATCATTTTTCGATATCAAAGAATTTGCGTGTGTGGTGTCTCCATTATACACGTCAAAAATTTCAATTCCATAATGATTAGCCAAAACAGAAAATTGTTCCTCGCAATACAAAATGGACTTTCTTTGATTATTGTGAGGATTAAAGACATCAAAGGCTGCAAGAACATTGCTAGCTTCCTCAAGAGCCTTGTCAACTTCTTCCAGCAATCTTTAAATGAAATTTAAACCAATATCATAAAGGAATAACGGTCGATAACACTTCCTAATTTGTTCTTAATGGAAGAATAATTTAAACTTCTTGTCTGCAAAAACTTGGAAAAGTAATTAATCGGTACCAATAATTCGGTAACAAGCAAAAGCATGCAAATATTTTGTAGAAGTAAAATAACATCTCTGACGGCTTTCACATCAGAACATCTTTTTTCCTGGTAAATTGCATCCAATGCATCAACTAGTGGCTAAAATCCCGATATAATTCTCCAACATGCCTCTCCATGTGTAAGCCATCTTGTTGTACATGCTTTAATGACTTTAAACGGCGTTAACTTGTATGTTGTTGAAAACTGTTATATGTTAATAACATGGCATTCTATTCTTTTTTATATATTTTTAAGTATTCAAGTAAAACAAAAATAAGCTTCATTTAATTTGGGCACCCAATATACCGGTATACCGTTGCCGATTTTGGCCTCTATCAACCCCTGATATAGCACTGCAACCACCACATCTACACTAATAGACGAAGTAGGGGTACTAGACCGAATGGTATCTCTACCTACCCCTAAAGACAATTATGGCTGGCCAACCAGGTGTTTTTATCGAGGCACCATCCCTAGGATGGTTGCCAACCAAAGCTGAAGAAGCCTTCCCCTCCATTAAGCAAGACTGATCTGCCGGAGTATCATCAGCATTGCATTCTCCCTCATCTTTATCAATGTTGTCTGGTTTGTTTCCTAGGAATCTTTTCTAATATTTAATTTAGGTTTTCTACTTTTTTCTTTAATATTGACATTGAGTTTTCATTTGACCAACCCAGGTTCACTTTGATTGGAATTTCTAATCCACCTTGAAGCAAAGGTGATGGGTTGTACGTCTCTGATGTAACTTTTCTTGACACAATGGCTTCATCCTCTGACGCATACCAGATGTATCGACTCAGTTCTCGTGGAATATGTCCAAACACTACGCGACCGAATTTCCAGGTATCCATGCAGAACCAGAAGCAGTGTATCTGTCAAATTTATTGTTTCTTTCTTGGGTGAAAGTTATTATTTGACCAACATATGGCTTATGGCTTCTTGCGTAGACCACTGAAGAAATCATACATGATATTATTGAGGTTGACAATATCAATTGACATTCTTTAAATAATTTCCACGTTCCTTCCTTCCTGTCTGTATTTTTCAAACAGTGAAAATACTTCAGACAAAATATTAACACTTCCACGCAGTTTAGTTTAACATGTCGATTTTTAAGTATTTTACTGCAATTAAAACTTGAACTCTGGAAGAAGAAAATAATGTTATCCTTCCTTCTCTTGAAAGCTCTGGTGTCTTATCTAAAGAATACAATAATATTCTTGACTCAAGGCTCAATGCTCAATGCGCTGGCTAAAGATAAAAGATACACTAACAAGGAAGAAGATAAAGTAAAGATGACAAAATACTCTAATACATATGGTGTAGCAAATGCAGTAAGGTGTTATCGCAAAGAATTCCCTAGCATTAAGGAGAGTACAATTTATGGGTGGTTAAAAAAGTTCCGGATTGATATTAAATGTAAAGTACCATTAGAAAAAGAAGTGATATCAAGTAAATGTGGAAGGCCATTGCTTCTACCTGAAGAATTGGACAATGAGATCAGAACATTTCTGATGGGACAAAGAAAAAATGGAGGTACTATTAACCGCCACACTGTTTATGGTGTTTTGATGGGTCTTATCAAGAGTAATATCAGAAATACAGAGGGCTATTGGATTTTGCAGTGACTGATGGGTGGCTCAATTACTTGTATAGGAGAATGAATTTTGTCAGGTGAACCGCGACAACATCAAGACCAAATGTTACTGAAGCATTGTAGATAGAAATGCAAACAGTGTCTTAAATGATATCTGTACTTTGGTGAAAAAATACAACATCCCAGATGAGTTGATAGTTAATCCATCAGACTCCATCTTTGTATGTACCCATGCAGAGAGGAATTCTAAACATGTGGCAAAGTAAGGTGCCAATGATAGGCATGTTATTACAATTACATTGGCTGAAACTCTAATTGGAGACATATTACCTATCCAAATGATTTATACGGGAAAAACAACCCCCTCACTACCAGCTGTTGAATTTCCTAAAGGCTTTTTGTTAGGTTTTAACAAACTACACTGGAGTAATGAAGAAGAAACTTTTCAGTTGTTAAAACAGGCTATGTTGTTGTTAGTTTTAACGCAGCAGGAATAACAAAAGCAGTAGAAAGTCACGCGGAAAAGCATTTGTTGACTCATTAAACCCCTGCATATAGTGTCATTGATGGCTTGTGTACTTTTGTTTTGACATCGGGCAATAAGAAGATAAAAGTTGTGTTTGTTTTTTATGCATAAGTCCAACATACAAGATAGAATAATCAGGAATAGTTAAAAAATGCCAATATACACACAAAGACACTTTACACAAGATAATTATTTTATCTTGAATGTTGACCCGTTTGCGCCTGGATTAGCTTGTTGCGTTAGGAAAAAAGTACTTAGAAAACTTCGCATTAATTTTATAGACTTTGAAATCTGGTTACATGATTCGGGTTAATTTTATTGAAAACATAAGGTCAATCGTTTGCATTAATTTTCTTCACGTTAATTTTCTTTGTGTTTAAATCATTGCGTGTTAATTTCCTAGAATAAGGTACACAAGTATCACTTATTTGTAGCTAAAAGATAAAAGGGAAACAAAATTATAAATCGCGTAATATCACGTTCACACATACTTTTCAAACAGATAGTTATTTTTTCTTCACTAATTATTTTATCCTTAATGGGTGTTCTTGTGCAGGCCTGGTCGTAAGAGGCGTGCGATCGCACGCGTACGTCTCCACGCACGCCCAGACATATTTAGGCGTGTGCCAATCGCACGCCTAAATTGTAATTACGAGTGCAATAATGAATAAACTTTTACTTAAAACTCAACAAAAAATCATTCCCAATATATATATGTTGGAAGTAAAAAGAAATGGTTCTTCAATAAAATCTTACAATAAACTATGATAAACAGAAACCTCTTTACTTTAATTCAAACATGTTTTGAAGTAACAAAACAAAAGGATGAAGGAAGTTTGATCTTTCTAGTTAATATGTCACCTGTTACAAAATATGTAAATGATAAAAACAAATTAATAATTAATGAGGTTTATATCCTGCACCTTACGATATAATTCTGCATACTTTTAATTCGGAGAATGTTCTTGTGAAATAGAGTCAAACACGGCTGGTAGAATCAGTCATACAACAAGGCGGTAAACTGATATGGGACATAATGCTCGACAGTGCAGGGTCTCACATCAGACATAGTGCAATTCTTGTCGGAAAATACCCAATGTCTGGCGCTTACATCAATTTTTTTTTATTTCTTGTAAAATCGATTTGTTTTGTCTCTTGTTAAACTTATTCTCCGTGAAAATCTCAATTTCATACATGATGCATTTCAAAATCACAAAAATATATAGCATTGCTATTGAAATTTACTTGAAAATCATACAGTATAAAGACTATCTTAAGGCAACGGATGAAAAACTCGATCGCACGCCATAACTGATATCATCAATTTAGGCGTGCGATGACCACACGTCTGCCAATTTTCTTACAACCAGGCCTGTTGTGACATTTATTATTTAATCTTTGTTTATTGATACATGATTAAGGAAGTGATAAACAGGAAAAGGAATTTTTTTAATGAAAAAAAAACAAATTTCCAATTTATTTTACCAAAAACCAATTGCACCATTCGAAAGTTCAGGTCATTCTACATTGGATTAGTGAAATAATAAAAGAAAAATTTTTATGAAAGTTTAGTTTACCCACACCTTGATTTGGTTTACACAGATGATGCTTAAAGTTTATAACTGAACATGATGTTTTCCAGGCAAAACAATTTTTTTTGAAATGCTTTGAAATAAATATATTTATTTCGTTCGGCAGGTTGCTTTTGTCGCGATATATTTATTTGAACCCAATTCACTTGGAAGGTGAGCAGGGACCATATCCAGAAAATTACATCTGTTTGTTGTAATAAATTCTGCTGACTAACAATAATTTCCATAATTCAGAGTAAAATTACGCCATAGGGAAGACAAGCCATTGCAATTTTTCTTGCGGAGGTGTTACCATTTGGAAGAAAATTATGCCAGTTTACCTTAATACATTCGGCTGACCCAGCGTAATTTCCTAATAATTCAGGGTAAAATTATGCTGTATGGAATACAAGCTACTGTAACTTTTCTTATGCTAGCTAAAGCCATACGACGTATAGTGCAAGATGGATAGCGTAAGACCTAAGACGTTTGGTATAAGAAATAGCTAATGAATTATTTTGTATACCTTTAGGGAAGAAATTTAATTTTTTGGTTGATCAAATTAATTTGTTTTCGTGGATGGTAAAATTTAGTCATTTGTTTGTGGAAATTAAATTGCAACAATAATAAGCAACTTCCATTAAATTCAGACACAAAAAACAAAACAAAAACAATTACTTACAAAAGTGATGACAAACCTAGATACCTTACAAATGCAAATAAAGTTAATACCAGATCTGTTGTTAGATTGGGGTATCAATTTAGGATTCAAATTGCTGTGCCAATGCTTTTGATGTTCATGCTTCATTGACATTAAAAATTAGTAACCAGTGTCACCAGTAATTGAAAATTCTGAGATGACTAGCAATGTTAGAATTTATCATTGAGTTACTTTTCTTTTGTGTCGTGACCTTTGATTAGTATTGGTTTGCTTCAATTTTAGTCATTGCGTCAACGAAGAAATGAAGTCTCAGTAGAGTTAAGAAAGGTATGTTTTTCTTTTACTGTACAAATCATATAAATATTTTGCACTAGCTGTCTTTGGATGTTCAATTTTGCAAAAAATATTAATGAAGTTATTTAAAGTTTCAGGAAAATTTTTATTGAAAATATCATCTTCATGATAAGGAAGTCTGATTTAGTAGAAAATAATTTTTTTTTTATATCTACAATTTTCTTTCGGTTTTTCAGGTAGCCTTTTTTAATTGTACGGAAAACAGCTGTTACAAATCTGTGATATCACTTACCGTAATGCTTCGATTAGACGCCCGGGGCGTTTATTAAATTTTTTGAATTTTTAGGGGGGCTTCTATTTGAGGGGGGCGTTTAAAAGAGGGGGGCGTCTATTGAATTTTTGTGAACTCTTCTTTTTCGTAAATATAAACTAAATATAAACATCGATAAAAAATATACGAAATTAAACTTCAAGATCATCGTCAATAAAGACAAAGTTTCCAACTGTTAGTTTAAAATTTAAAAAGAAAGGCGTCTATCGCAAATTTCCATATTTTTATACAAAATGAAAACATTGAGGCTGTAACAATGCAATGTAGTAGTTCTACATGCCTTAATTAGTGTGTCTCTAGAGAGGGGCGTCTATTCGAGGGGGGCGTCTAATAGAGGGGGGCGTTTATTTAAAAATCTCCTGAAAAGGGGGGGGCGTCTATTCGAGGGGGGCGTTTAAAAGAAGGGGGGCGTTTAATCGATGCATTACGGTATATGTTCTCGTAGTTGTTTTTATAATAAATGTTGTTGGACAGTAGATTTAAAAATCAACTTGATGTTAAAAATATCAAAACGAAAAATAATAATGATTCATTGCTATGCAAGTGATTGCTTTAGTAATTCAAAAGCAAATTACGTTAATGATTGTTTAATTACTTAACTACTCACTGCTCTCCAATATTCAGTAAGACGTTACTAAAGGACTAAGAGCATTGATTTATCATAGTATTTTTAATAATGAGTTTGAAATGGCTTCACTGAACTGAATATGAAATTTTATAAGTGGACAAGAGAATGTTAACTATAGTCTCTTAGTCAGGAAAACCTTTAATCAAATGCAGCAATGATATTTGGAACTAAAGTACAATGTAGATGGTGTTACTATGCTTGATCATATGTTTGGTTTGAAATTCATCAACGTTTTTACTTTCATCAACGTTTTAACTTGGGTCAATATGAAATTACCCTTCCGAAAATAACTAACATTGTTATTCTACTGAAATCTATCGGAGCATAATAAAAAACAACCTTAGTAAATAAGCCTTAATTTCCCTTGAAGCAATGTTTTCTTTTTGCTTAATCCGCAAGAAATTGGAGATTGTAAATCCATTTAATGACTTTCCTCTTGAAAAATTCATGCATCCTTATCTAACCCACATGCATTGAAAATGTTTTTATATAACTGTTCTTGTCTGTACAAAAATGAACTTTGCAATAGGTGTAGTTACTTGATGTGGTGTGCTTTTTTTTATTCCAATATCCAGACTTTGATGGCATTTCATATCCTTTCTACTAATGTTGCTTCATCTAATTAAATGAAGCACAAGGGAGTTTAATTACAACCTTTGTGAAATTTCCTTTGTAGGCTAAAAGAGAAGAAGCCCTTCAAAAAAGAAGGCTTGTTCCAAATAATGTTGAAGAAGACGAAAAAGATAATAAATTTCAGGTAAGAACTATTTCAGAATACTGCTTTAATATTCCTGTTAGTTCGTTTTATAAAATGACTTTTTGATATTTTTTTTCAGGATGCATCTTTGCAAAGCATAGTAGAGGTTTGTATGCTGTTTTCAAAGGAACAAACCCTTTATTACTAGTTAATTACCATAACCATCCATATGTTGTGGTTGTTGACCAGAAGTAAAATAGAGTTGGTGATTGTGGACTTCTCTGTGCCATGAGATAAAAATTTTGAAGACTAGGAGGATGAGATGTTAAATTACTCGCCCCTTTCAAAGGATGAGAAAGATGCACAGTGTTCATAAAGATCATTCCTGTAGTTGTGGCAGCTCTAGAGAGGTGTCAGGAAGACTAGCTGGGTACTTAAAAGACCTGAAAGTACCAGATGTCTCCAAACTTCTGCTATTATTGGGCAGGGTCTATTCTAGGCCAAAACAGCGTCCGTTGATCGGACACTGCCCTCTGCGTTTTTGTTTTTTTTTCAAAATTTATTTCACTTTAAAAACTTACTCTTGTATAGAGGGATCACAGATTTAACCCACCGAAATGAAGTTCAGGTTGCCCTTTTCCTAAAAAAAAGTGCCCTTTGGATGTTCATAATGTGCCCCTTTTCCCTTCCGCCAGATGCTGGCATTCCATTCTAGATTAGACCCTGTTGGGACCAGCATAGTTTTCAAAAAAGTGCTCGGTCTCTAAAGCTTCTGGTCAGGGGTCGGGGTTGAGCTTAATTTTCATCTGAGAGTGATTACATTTCCTCTCAGGTTGTTAGATATTTTCTTTAAAAATGCAATGAAAATTTTTGTTGCTAATTTTTTGAAACACACTGTATAATTTTAACAGGATACATAGTTTCAGCTGTTATTAATTCTAGTCCTAGGCTTTATTGGACTGTAATGTAAGCTTCTATATAACTTTCTAGAATGCTTTAAATGGTGATCCTGCAACGAAATTGAGTGCAGTGCGTGCAGCCAGAAAGTTATTGTCACGAGATCGCAACCCTCCTATTGATGATCTTATTCAGTAAGTTAAAACCCATTGGACATAACTTGTTGAAAGTATTGTCTGACGCTCCTGTAAGCTCAAATTCTATCAAAATATCAGGCTGTCAATTGCATCATTTTTCCCCATTTTTTCTATGATTTTATCATTATCAGAAAACAGGTATTAGTTTGCCTGTATATATATAGTCAAGAAATAAAGTGCACTATTGGCCAACACAGGAAGAATTATAAAAAGAAGTGACTGATGAAAAAGGATACTGTTGCGGATGAAAGCTTGGTAAATCAAACCATCGTTTCTGCAAATGCGCAGCCAAATAAGTTGCAGATGAAATCTTTGTTTGTGAATTGTCTATGTCCATTTCTGTGACCAGCCTTATATTCATAGTACTTAAGATGTAGAATCTTTTACAAACAGAGACAAATTGCACAAATGACCCAAGTTGAATAACAATTGAAAGAGAAATTTCACAAATATATATCAAAATTGATAAAATGAAATAATTTTTATGTGTTCTTTATGTTCCAGTTTGATTATTATAGATATTGTAGGCCATTTACCTGAGGAAATACAGGCCTGTAAATATCTTGCATTGCAAGATTCATTGTAGAAACCTCAAAACATGATAGGCATTCACCTTTGATGCAAGGTGGAATGTAATTTCTTCAAATGACTGCCACCTTAAAAACACTGAGAATTGTGGAAAAGTATTTAAGTTTGTTAAAGAAAAAGTTATGCAACCAAAGAACGATGAAGTACTGGAATGCTTTGTAATAAACATCTTTCTTGATATTGATTTTATTCCTGTGACAACAAAAGATTCCATAAAGAGAAAAAGTAAGAAATTCAACTGAAATGAAAGCTTAACAAATTGACATTATACAATTTTAGAATTTTACTAGAATTGTTAAATGGAATGTGAAAAGGGAATATTTGTATATTACATGTCATTTATTTATTTATGAATATTTAAACAGGATATACAAAAAAATTCCTAGTTGCAGCAGTAATTGGGAAAAAGCTAAGGCTAAGGCTTTGGGGTCGGGAGGGCGCTGTGAGCCACCCAGTGGGGGTTAGGTGTGAAGCCCCCGAACAATTTTGACATTTAGCCTCATCAGACACCCCTGGAAACGCTTATTTCAACCTCTGAAACAGTGGCAAATAATAGAACATCACAGTCCCATTTAAACACATAATTGGTGCGAGCATGCAAGAATATTGTAAAAACATGACTGGTCAGTTCTTCAAATCTCTTTTCACTAATACACTTGATGTTATCAGTTGATAAAGTTTTTATTTTATATCTTTGGTCTTACTCGCAAATGCAAAACGCCTACCTGGAGTAAACATCAATGGAGAAGAGATGGAAATAAATACAAGGCATTGTTTTTACACTTTGCTTTTTTTTCTCGAAGAGAAGAATCTATTTACTCACAAACACCTTTCTGAGAGTTTTGTAATAAGAGATAACGCTTTTGATAAACATAATTGTTTCTACATTTAAAAAGAATTTCTTCTTACTAAAACAAAATGAACACACAAATAAAGAACATTTTAATTGTAACAGGAAACTTGTGAACATAACCCGACACAAATTTGAAAGAAATAGGAATAATTGGCATTGTAAAGTTTTGGAAATGTATGAGTTTTTATGACCTTATGACTGTATCGTTGAAGTACGTTAACACACTGCCATTTTACCAAATAAGAATAGAAATGTCTGAAGAATTACAATAAAAACAAAATGTCAATGCTAACAGTACGAACATCCTTTAATAAACATATTCACAAGTCAATTCACATTTTCGGATTTCGTTACTTTAATTCATCAACAAAATGTTCAAAGATGGACTCGGTAAAACCCTCTTTTGGTGATTCCGTTGCGATGAAGAGTAAATTTTCTGGTGATGTTTGTTTCAATTGGTTTGTAAGTCTAGTTTTAACAAGTTTCATTTTTGAGAAGAATGTTCCACACATGCAGCACTAAGCAGAAAGATCAATAAATAGTAGAAAAGTTTGTAACAATTCGGATAGACATCTTTACAGGTGATATCACTGTTTTTTCCATAACTAATGAGGGTTAAAGTTATTTTTTCCTTTTGTTACTTTTTGGGGTTCCTCTTCAGTTGCGGCTTTTGATAAAGAAATATCACAATTTTCCCGATACTCTTTACGCTTAGAAAACATGAAATTTTTGTACGATTTCCATTCAACTTCTGTAATAAGCTTATCAACATCTGGTTGTTGCTTGACTTTTGAGCCTTTAAATTTTCTTGATTGCAGATTGCCATAAACATTCAACAACTTTTCAAGATCATTCTCACCATATGTTGCTAAAGATGTCAAGTCCTCAGGCAATCGTCGAGGATCAAAAATAGAAAAACTTGACCAAAAATTAATCTGTGCAGGGTTGGAATTAAGGATTCGTTTTTCGTGAATCACGAATCAATTTCTTGTTTCTACGAATCAAAAATTTGTAAAACTCCCATTTTCACGAATCGTTTTTGAAATTTTTAACTACGCATAGCGCTTGGATATTGAAAAACGACTTTATAAAAACCCAAGTGATACACTCACGTTATGAATAAAATTGAACGATGAAAAAATAGCATGTTTTCATTCAGAAGAAAAAATATTTTAATGGAACACCTGTCCTTTGTTTGTACATGCTCCATAATTGAAACAAATTTTGCTCAATTCAATGAAAACGTAAATTAAACACATTATCATCAAAACCATCGCAAACTCTTAATTTTCAGTTTAGAGTAGTGAGGGGCTGTTAATTTGAGAAGCGGGACGGGACGTTTGCCGGGACGGGACGAAAAACGGGATCCCGCCTGCGTTTTTCGTCCCGTCCCGGCAAACGTCCCGTCCCGCTTCTCATATAAACAGCAGACTCCTATGAAAAACAAAAAACATAAACAAATAGATAGCGATCATATATACTCGTGCTTCGCATAAAACGCGAAAATTTTCTAATTTTTTCACGAAGCGATATTTTTTCCTTAATTCCAACCCTGCTGTGCAAACGCTTTCTTAAGCTCATCCATAAATGCATTAACAAAAGTGCAGTAGGTTGTTCTCTCAAATTGGTCAAAACTAAAAGATGGTGCCCTGGTTCTTGCAGAAGGTGGAAGATTTTGTGTCTCTTCAGCCGCAATGGTACTCATTTTTTCAAAGTTTGATTTTGTGGAAAATTCCTGTTTGATTTTAATTCCATCTAAAATCTCCATGATTATGTCAACGAAACTTTGTACACCAGAAAAGTAGATAGAGCCTTGGCACTTTTCAAGAGATAGTGATAATGGTCTAATACTATTAAAAGCTTCGAGCAACATTAATACAGTTGCGATTACTTCGTGTGAAATTGCTTGAATAAAAAGCCCAAGAGCATCTGCCTCTTTGCTCTCGTTGTAACAAATGGCCAGAACATTCAAAAACTGACGACACCCTTAAAAAAACGCATTACTGGCTCTTTCGTGAGCTGTCCAACGAGTGACACTAGAACAGATAGGAACGATGTGATCTTCCTTGAAATATCGGCCAAGTTTTCTAAAAAACTGATAGCAAGGGGACGATACTTCAAATGTTTCCATAAATTAACTAGAAAAACATCAACGTCAGAAATGCAAGTTAGGAAGTTAGGTAACAAATGCTTAAAACATAGCGCTAACTTGTGGTTGTAGCAAATGATCCATTTGAGAAGAAGTTTGTGTTCTAGATAGCACTTCAAGCCTCTTTTTTCACCAGAGTTGACGTTGGTTGTATCCATACATGCAAACCTGGCATTTTTCGAATTAATACCAAGATCTAGGAAGAAATTTTCAAGCGCTCCCATGATGTTAGGCACTGAAATTGAGGAACAAACAATCTTACTAATTGGAATTAAACCAATAAAATGCTCTGAAATGATGTTATTGAATGGAAACGTTACATAAACAGCAAATTGGTTAAATGATGTTATGTCAGTTGTTTTGTCATTGAAGAAAGAAAACTCGCATGCTTTCAACCTATTTAAAAGAGGTGTTTTAATAAAATCCGCCATAACTTCAATCATTTTAGCAATATACTCTGGTGAAAGGTAAGTTGCATTTTTAGGTGCAGTCAGTAAATGCGCCTGTATTTATTTTCCCCTACACTCTGCAACAGTTTCAAGAAGGTCTTTAAAATTATGCGTATGGGCCTAGTTTTTTCGTATCATTAAGAAAATGATTCTGAAAAGGGATTTCATAAAGAATCTATTCTTAGACCGAGCATCAGAATTACTGGCCAATGTTGTAGCAAGTTGCCATACATTTGTATTTTTTTTAGCCATTTCATTAAAGCTTTGTTTATTTTTAACTGATGCTAAATGCCTTTGTTAATATCAATAAGAAGAAATACAAGAAGAAAATGATTTACGTTTGTTCGTGATGTGTTGCTTTCGAATGTGTGAACTAAAAACGTGCTCCGTCTACATTTTGAGAAAGTCTCCCTCCATCGTGTGACAAGATGTTTAAACATACCGGACAAAGGAGAACATCTATTTCAATGCAAGGTCTTCACGAAAAGAGAAATCGAAAGATAGCTTTGTAAAGGAAACTCGTATAATAGACAACGTTAAATTAAATCTTTATTTCGCGCAAGTACCTTCGAAACAAAGGTGACTTTTAAGTAATGAATTAAAAGGAGGGAGGTCTTTTAAAAAGAACAACACTTTCCCAAAATAGCAACGGTGAAAAATATAATTTTCCACGTTGTGTCTTTCACAAGACACAACATGTTGTTCATTTTTTTCTTTTTTTTCTTTTATTCTTAGTTTTTCCTTTTTTTTTTCTTTCACACTTTTGGGAAATTCCTTCAGTTGTCTCCATGGGGAAAATGCGTATGATGCGGAATTTTTGACCGTAGCTAACACCTTGAAATAACATTAAAAGACAAGTTGTGTGTATTCTAGTCTAGCCTGGACAAGAAAGCATCAAAAACCAGAAAAGAAAGCCTATCGGCCTTCGTAGAATTTGCTGAAAAAAAATTGAAAATGAAGACTTTCCTTGTTTCTAAAGGTAGAGCGTTATGTAAATGAGCACCAAAATAGCTAAGCGAATTCCTAGCAAATTCTAACAGATCAATATTTAGTTTAAAATATTCATTAAATGCTTCACACATTTTTATGCCTAGAGCTTCAGACAATAATAGCAGATCTTTTGGAGATTTTGCTGTTTGATAGAACAAACACACTGAACTCTCATGATTTACGCCAACCTGCGTTCGATGGAATGTAGTTCCTCCTGTTGTGTTTTAGTCAGGTTGAGGTTAATGATTCTACAGTATGTCAGGACTGGCGTTATCATGGAATCTTAGATGCTGAGTGCTGCATCTTTTGTGAGGTAGTGCACTGCTCCTGAGTGATAAGTTGATAATGTGAATCAGACCAAATTTAGAAAGTCCTTCAAATTTCACAAATTTTGCGCTGATCACATTTGAAAGATGCTGATTTCGAATTTGACAGTCATTTTGTCAGATTTGACCGGAAATGGGTAATTTGGGCCAAGTTTGGATCAAAGTTCTGCAATATTCATAAAAATTTGTACAACACACAATTAAAAATTGTTGATTTTGAATTTGCCAGTCATTTTATTAGATTTGAACATAATTTGGCAATTCGGCATTGTTTTATTTTTGAGACTAGATATACATTGTTGTGTTACGTCCTGAAGTCTTCAAGCCAAACGGCTTCTTGTTTTTTGTTACAACTGCAGGTAATGAACAAACAAGACATCGCTGCAATAAATAATACAAACATGACTAGAACACAATAAAACAGGAAGATTGTGGTTGATTTTGTATATTTTTCCCAAGTGTTTTCTTTGTGAATGAACCACTCAGCTTATGTTTCATTTCCACCATTTTCGCATTCAATTTCATAATCACTTTCTACTAGACTCAGATGAAAGCTGCTATCACAATCAGTTTTAGTATGATCTTCCATTTCCTCCAATTCAATATCATCTTCTGCCAGAATGTTTTTGGATGGCACCATGGAAAATTCGTCCAAATAATTGAATTGAACTGAAGCATCTTGATAACTTCTACAATTTGAATCAGTTTGCATTGCGACAGATTCGGTTTCCGAGTTATTGTACTTTCAAATGAGTTGTTCTCAAATTCTAATGATTTTTCTGCTTCAAAAGTCAGTCACAGCTATCTCAAGATCCTGAAAACATGAGCACATTCATCAGTCAAGTTAATTTGATTATCTGGTGTTAGCTAGGGTCCTACAGACGTCGTTAGACGGCTCTTTCCCAATCCAAAAAACTAATACGTTTCCCAATTTAGTCCAGCAATAAATTTATGAAAAGTTAGTAAATAAGCTTTCTGTTAAAATAAATGATTTGATTCTGTTTTGAAAAAAAAAATAAAAAAATTATAAAATACTGCTTCCATAGTGCCAAAAAAGAACACAGAAGGGAAAATATCCGCGTTAAGTCTGTATTTTTAGGATTAAAAGTTGGTATCTTGAACTACTTTTTAAATTATATAAAAACAAGCAATTCTACAATTAAGTTTTTGAAAATTGAGCAAGATGAATACCTAAATTTATGACTGTAGTCTTTAAGGCTTAATAGCCAAAATACGCAATTAATTTTTAACTCAACATAACGTCTTGCCTAATGCAAACTAAAGTGTCTGATGTTGAACAAATAGGAAGAGGACTAGTGAAGCAATTCGAAAACCTCTTCAGATGTGTTCATTAATGTATTATCACGCGTCATTTCTTTCTCATGGACAGGAGCTCGTTTTGTTGATCTGTGTGTAGTTGTAGATGTTGCTACGAGAACCATCTGCGGATTTTACTGTTTACAATGCAAGCTGTCTTGGAACAAACACAACGCATACCCGAGTGTCATATGGAACATTCTTTTAAATGTTTTGCCACACATTAACTTTTGCATACGCATTTTGACTTAAGCAGTAAAACAGTTCTTTATCTGATTCTTTTTCTTCAAGTTTGACTACTTGGTCTCTTCTTTTCTGTTTTTTCACTTTCAAGTTGTTTATCTCTGGATAAAATGTTTTGGGCTACTATAGACTCGTGAACATTGTTATTTTGGTGGCTTTCTTGGCTATGATTTAGGCTTAACTTTGTTTAACAAAGTAAGTTTAGTTTAGTAATTTTGTTTTTAAAGACCTGGCATTTCTTCAAGTTAAAGGCCTCTTTCAAGCCCTTTCAATCATCTTTGTGATTGTACATAAACTTCCAATACTCTCTTGACTCGTATTTATATTTATTTTTTGCGACTTTTGACAAAGACTCCTCTGTAAGTAGATGGTTGTATTTGCTGTCGAAGATCTTGTTGTTGACCAGTTTTTGTTTGAGGCTGATTTTTCTCCATGCATCTGGCTGCCTATTCAAACTTTTCTTACAGCATTTTACAGACATCCAATCCAGTTTTAGCAATTTCTTCTCTTTCCTCTGTATTGATGATAACATCTTACCTGGAAATGTTCCCCATTTATCCCTATTTTCTTGACAATCTTTGTTTTTTTCTTGAAACGGCGTTAGCATTTCACTTTTTTTCTTTTCATACTCTTGATACTCTTGTTTTTCTTACAAAATTTGAGTTCTTGAAATCAAACATAGAACTGTCCCCGTTGGAAAGAACTACTACAGGACAGTTATTAAGATATGAGATGTACAGAAACATTTTCTTTGTGTAGAAAAGTTTTGAAAAATACCCTTTCGACTTGAATTAAATGACAGTTCAAAAAGAAAATCATTCTTTTTGATGGGTGGTTGAAATACAAGGCCTTATAAGTTGTAGTTTTTAAGGATTTTGTATTGCAGTTTTTAAGGATGTTTTTGTCAATGAAACTAAGCAGACTTAAAATTTGTAATTTGTTTGAGCAAAAAATACAGTAGAAATCACCATGCAAAAACACTTTGCTGAATCATCATTCAATCAAGAAACAAAAGGTAGTTTAGTAATTGTAGTTTCTAAGGCTTATTTGATAAAAAAAGGCTTTTTTAAATCGATCGTATTTCAACAAAAATACTTTTATTTTCAAAACTATTTTCTGGGAAGGAGTCTTCATTGAACAAGGTATTAACAGACTAAAATTTAAAGCGAAACTATTTTATGCTTAAAGAGTAACGCTGCTAAGAATTTCATTGTAGTTTTCAAGGCTTGTTTACTGGTACAAAAAAAAATTTCACTATAAAATGCCACTTTTAAAACATAGGCTTAAAACGCTGAATAAATTAGTAATAATTATGTGACATCATTGAAGAAGTTATATTCAGTGTTGATGCGATGTTTTGCATTCAAGTAGAGCGAGTATTCTTTGAAATTCAAGCAATAACTAAGTATTCTTTTTAAATCTAATGAAAAACATGGTAATTTGTGCTGCTGTTGGATCTTACAGTGACTCAACCAAAGGACAGAACATCAGTTTGTTTAGATTACCTAAAATTCATATATAAAAAATATGGATTTAAAACATAGGCTTAAAACGCTGAATAAAGTTGAAGCAATGCCAATCTTGCATCTTTACGTCACATAAATGTTAAATAATCATGTTTTGGAAGTAATTTAATGGTAAAGATGTTGTAAGGAGTTTTACTTTAGTGTTTTATCTACATTTTTTGTTATACATGGTGAACTTTTACTTTCTGTGTGCAAGTGTTTTTTCGATTTCTGTTTTCATGTTTCTCTTCAAACTGGGCATTTGAATATTATTCCGTTTCACCGATTATTTCATTATTGTTTTCATAGAATGAGTTATTGATTCTTGAACTCCTGCACCGATGTTACACAATTTTCACCTGAAACGGAAAATTGGAAAAACGTTAACTTTTAATATGTGACTGTCCATGGGAAAAAAATAACATTGATTTATAGATTAATCTATAATTACCTATATTATAGATTAGATTTTATCTATAATCTATGTATAGGTAAAATTTTATCTATATTATAGATTATAGATTATTATAGATTATCTATAATCTATAACCTATCTTTCGGGTGAGGTCAGCAGTTTCAATTTCCATCCTCACTCCAATCTTTGGGTTTCCCTGTGCCGTGCGATGTACCATATTCACGGTTTTGGTAACAATATAAACTAACGTACAACATGTATCAGTTGCTCATTAATGGTGATGTCGCGTATATGTTACAGATATTCGGCGATTTCTTGAAGAAACTTCAACCACGTTTTTTCCGCCGCCATTTCCAACGCTCGAAGCGATGTATGCATGTGAATAGCAACTTCGCACCAGGCCTCTTGGATAAATTTTCGAGAAACGAAACTCACGAAGTTTTTCCAAGAGGCCTGGCGCAAAGTAGTGCTTTTACAATCTTCACGCCAGGTCGGATGACAGTACAATGGAGTATTATACGTCAGCTGAATAAAATAAGCACTAGACTAATTTTTAAAGATTGACATCCATGAAGATTATAGGTTACATAGAAACTATTAATTAGATTATGATTACTTGCTTCGAAAATTGACTCAAACAATTCACAAACAAAAATAATTTGCGACTGCAGCACGCTTTTTCCCTCGATAGGCTCGAAAATTTCTCTTTCCCATTATATATTTTACAATAAGAAAGAATTAAAAACTTCTTTCTGAAAGAAGCATACATCGTTTGTATTGTTGTGCAAAAAAGCTCATTAATTATTCATCATGTTATGCTTGTTGTTTGACAAGGAAGAAAAAAAAAGCATGTGTACATATAAACATAACTGGTGTTCGTATGCATTGCACGGTACTTCGAACATCCGCTTCGAACACTGTTATCTCAAGTGAGTTATAAATACACTCGAGTACAATCGGGTGGTTTCTATTTGAAGCATAGATTTTAGTTTGGTTTTCAACAAACTGTCTTTTCAGTTTCCTAGTGAATGTGAACCAGGTCGCCATGTCTATTTTTATTAATCGACAGATACTGGTGAAAGATTATTTTTGTTCCTTAACGTTAATATTGAAGTCTGTAAGGTAGAGAAAGATTAGTTTAATCAAAAAGAAAGTTTTTTTGTTTTTTTTTAAATTTATTTTAACGAGGCCGGGGGGAACTGACAGTGGTATACACTGATGTGGGCCTCCACCAGGAGTTCTCATCTTTTTTTGATTAAACTTTACGCCCTGAAGATTATCTTCAAAAAAGATAAGTAATTACTTTCCCTTGCTAATCAAGAGTATGTTACGCTGTCGAAATTAACGTACAACGTTTTGAACTTTGTTACACGTAACATTATGTCACAAAAGAAGCGGTCTCTTTTAATGAACTAGACGTTTCTCCAAGAGGCCTGGCTGAAATAGCATTTTGACTCACAATAGGGCTAAACGGTATACAACATATTATAATTATAGCATGTTTAATGTGCCAACGACATGATTAGCATAACTAAGTGTCTATTTCTTTAATGGTTTCGATGACGTTTCAGAATCTATAACCTGTAATAACTATAGATTATCGATTATAGATTATAGATTATCGATTATCGATTATAGATTACCTATAATCTATAATCTATAGTCTATAATGCAAAAATATAGATAATTATAGATTAAAGATTATAGATTAGATTAATCTATAATTTCTATTGTTTTCTTACCTATAATCTATAATCTATAATCTATAATTTGAATGTTATTCTTTTCCCATGGACGGTCACATATGAATTTTACTACAATCAATGATCAACTCAATATTGCATGTATTTTTTTGTTTTCGTTTATTGTCTTCAATCGCATAAACTTCTTTGCAACCAGAACAATCAATTCCTCTTGTTACAATTTCTACATTTGCATCACTGTTTGTTGCCAACTCGGGTAAAGCATTTTCGTCAGCACCATAAAAATCATCATTCTGGATTTCTTCATGCTCTTTACAGCAACTGGGTCAAAACTATATGGCTTAAACCGCTAAAATTCTCTGTGAAATCCTTGAATAAAACTCATTGCTACATTCTTCATCTTCGCTGAGAACATCTGATTCCTCTTCACTTCAATTCTCACTCATGATTTTTGAAAACATGAAAAACTAATACGCTCCATTGCATTGACATAACAAGTAAAAGTAAATGAAACTTCTTCAATGTCGTCACACGTTTTTCATCAAAAAAGAAGATGGAGGTTTATAAAATAATTAAAAACTCAATATCCTTGGAAGTAAAACGTTTTTAAAAAAAGTTTTAACGCAGGCTAACAATATATTTTTTAAACTAAAATTTGTCATAAAATTTGAAATGACGATACCACTCCTTACCACAAAGTATGAACGAAAAATGCAGAAATCTTTATGCCTGTTCATGCTCTTGTTTAGAATTACCCTCTAGTAAAGTTTTAGAGCCCTGTGTGTAAAAACAACTTTCAGACAACCTTTCACATAAGCTTCATGAAAAACTGAAGGAAACAGGTATTATTTTATTTAAACTAAAGTGGGTATTTCAAAAGAGAACTTTTGCAACTCGTCAAGCCGATGTTAAAATGTTTTCAGTTGTCCCTTCCTACATTCATCCTTCATCCCAATATTCAACCTGAAAACATTGTTTACGAAGACGGAAGTCAATCACTGAAAACGTTGCGATCAGTTTAATTAAGGGTACATCTTCACCTAGTGCAAGTGAAATGTCTTTTGACAGAATAATAATAAAGGTTTTGATATTGAAAAAAAGTTTTTAAACATGTCTTTAATACTGTAAAGTTTTCTCCCACGAGCTTAAAGAATGGCAATCCTGTCGAACAAAAGAATTATAGCCTTCGAACTAACTTCTGTATCTTTAATGTCTAACTGAATATAAGAACCGGATAATTAAGTTCAATTTAATACACAAACGGGTGGTGCCTGTAAATGTACCTTTCAAAATAATACATTACCAAATCGAATAAGTATTTATTCAAGTATTTTAAAGTGGCTTTAAAGTGGATTTGTGCTGAATGTACAACAAATGAAATAAAAAGCTTTTCGGAAACTTTTTATTTATAGAAAAATATATCCGCTTGTCTTTCCATGTCATGAACAAGCGAGTTTGTTTTGAATTTGTTATTTGTTATAATTAAATCAAAGTTACTTTAGAACTCCACAAAACAACATGTAGGTACCTGAAATGTATAAACGACTCCAACAAAACCTTTTGTTGATAATAACAGTAATTTGTTATCTTAGGATATTTTCGATATTAACGATATTAACGTAAAAAATTAACAATTATTATGTTAATCTATAGATTCATTAACGTAAATAACGATACTAATGTTAATATCGTTTGTTATCAAAATCCCCTGGAATGTCACAATTATTATTTCTTTCCATATCAATGTTATGAGTTATTGACGCTTACCTTCAAATCTCTATCAGAACAGTATCGTTAAAGTGTAAATGACACACTTGTATGTTTTCTTCTTTTGGTAGATTTTTCCTTTTCAGGTTTTTTAACCAAGTTTTTTTCAGTGCCTTACCATTAGGATGTCTGTAAAATGAAACATCAACCTTTCACTTTTATTTTATTTTATTTGTCGTACTTGTCCACTGCAGTACAGTAAACCATTATAAATATAAGTAAATATTGTCTTCTTTCAGCTATTTCTAACTATTTTGGTTAAGTTTCAATCGAAAATGAGAAAGACATAATTTTTCATATATTTGACTATCCAAGGGGTTTTGATCAAAATAAAATCAAAGAATTATGAAGTAAAAGATGAAACTTTTTTGAAATTTTTTAATTACAACTGGTTTTAATAACAAACTTTCCAAAAATGGCACAACTTGTTTACGGTTGTAGGGAAATCCAACGACACCAAAGTCCGCTGGACGGTTTAAGTTGAAAATGCTTTTTGTAGAAAAATGGATTAAATGTTTTAAAGTTAATCAACAAAGCTATAAGAAGCTAGGATCCCATTTTTTTTAAACCGCTGACTTACAAATTTTACTGTGACGTGCTTTATGTTTTTTAAAAACTTGAGGATTTTCCCTAACACATTGTCATGTTTAAAATTTATTATGGACAACATTGAGTTGTTGGAGGACAAACTTACAGAGGCTGCAACTAAGAATAAAGTCAAGTCTTCTCCTGCAGTACCAGTGAAACCAAGTATAAACATAATAGTTGTACCCACAGAGAAAGATAGGCAAGGTCTTTTGAAAAAGTCAAGTCATCTAAAGTTATCATTCTAATCATTTTTGCTACTAATGTATTTCAAAATAACTAAAAAGATATTCAACTTCACATTCAGATTTCCCTAGAATACACGTTTTTTTTTATAAGAACAATTTTATAAGAACACAAGCCTCAGATTTCGCCAAAAAATAGGAACAAAATAAGAACAAAATAAGAACAACCCGAGGCTCAAATGATTGTTCCTAACAGTGCGAGCCTCAATTTTCTTGTAAAATAAGAAAATTCATGATGTGAATTCTCCAGCCTTCGTAATTCGGTTCTCTTGGCTTCGGCAAAATTTTTGCCGAAGCGAAGCTGCAATATCGTATTTTGCTTTGGCAACGCTTTGGTAAATTCATTCCGGCCATTTAAATCACTCTTATCTTTTAACCTTGCCCCTTACCTAATAAATATAGATGAAAAACCACCAAAATAGACAGACTTGAAGGTCTGCATGCGAAGAAACTTTCGTGACCTGGGAAGTTTGCGAATCTTTGAAGTATTAAACTTTAAAAATATTATATAAAGTTATTTCAATTCAATGACAACTTGTCAATTGATTTTTGCCTCATAATAATGACCGAATAAATGGATTTGTATAGCTAGTCCTGAATAATTGTGGGTAAGGTGAAGAAAAAAACAAATATATTGCATCTTGTAAATTTCATAACTTTGTTTACAAAAAAGTGAAACACTATCATAAAACCTAGAAAAAGTATCGTAAAGTTACTTAAGGCTTTCAATATGGATAGGAAACCAGTGTTCTCAATATGTAGAGAGCTGGAAAGTAATTTGCTTTTTAGTTTCATTGCGTAACACGAAAATGAGTCCTGCTGGTACCACTTATGTTTTCATATTCTTTCGTTAGGTGAAGAAATGAATTCGTAGAACGAAGGAAATTTCAAAATTCCCTTAGCAACGGTGGTCGTTTTCCCTAGCAACAGAAAATTGGTGAATAATTACTTACTATACCTAAGTTATCCTTCGTTGTCAATTGAGCACGAACACTAATGTAATAAGTTGAACATGTTTTTCTACGTATCTTTTTCATTATGGTTAGCATGAATTCTGAAATTTATACTCTTCTTCGAATATCGTTCGAAACAAACTTAAAGAATGTTCTTATGAAAACCACGTGACGCAAGGAAGTTTCGTAACAACGAGTGTAGAGCAAAGAGGAACTTACTGTAGCATAGAATCCATAATAATGATAAATGAAATACAGAAAATTTCTTCTAAACCAGTCTGGAAAGAAAGTAAATTCCACGTCATTCTGTGAAAAAATCATGTAGAAATTGAAAATCTTTGCCAGAGATATCTGGAATACAACCGAAATTTCCACATGGCTTTCCTTCTAAATCAAATAAAAAGTTTGAATTCTTCGCCTGTGTTTACATTCCATTGATCTATATACACAATAATAGGCAAACAATCAACCTGTGGTATTCTATTACATTAAAACTTGTGGAAGACTGTACATAGTAATAGTATACGGACATTTCTTACGCATGCGTGAATTACTACTGTTCAACTATCAAACTCTATATATCTTCATTGATTAACTTTAATGTAAACTACGTTGCACACATAACGAGGTTGTTAAACGTTTTATCATTTTTTATCAAAATCCCCTGGACAGTCGCATATAATTTCAATGCTTATTTAATACAATTGTCTCGCCTATGACGTCACGCATTACTCTCAAAATTGAAGTTGGAATAGAAATCGTTAATTACTCATGAAACGAAATATTTGAAAAAGTAAAAATACATTTCTCTAGCTAATTGTAATATCTGTATTAAAATTTCACTGAACCATTCCTTGAAATTTTGAATGGAAAAAAAAGGCTTTCCAGAATCTTTGTGTGACCGCCTCCCACCAATTGTAAATATTTTACCATTTTTAAGGTAGCGATGCAATTGTATACAGAACCAACTTGTGTCCAACTAACACTTTCATTCAGTATACAGGCATAAAACCATCTGAATTTCAGTTAGAGTGGGATTGAAGATTAACCCTCTGTTGTTTACTTAAGAGTTGGAGGCACCTTATTTCATCATGATATCAAGCAATTTTCTTTTTATGTTAGCATTCTAGCACAAGTGAGAAATCTGACAATGTGATATCACATTCAGTTTTATTATTATCAGAAAAGGCACATAACCCAAATAAACCCAAGGAAATCCAATGTATGCATTATAATTCATACATTCATTCATTTTTCAAAGCAATTTGTTACAATCTATTTCACATTCCCTTGAAACAGAATATCACCCTCATCCTTATTGATCGTTGTGTTATCAAAAACTACCAATCTATATCCTACTAATATGCGGACGTGTGTCACACCTTTATTTTAGAGAGTGATATATTTAAGTAAATTTTGCGGTCAAGTTCTTCTTATGTACGTGTAAAACCACGTAGAGGCGAGAGAGACTTTTTTTCACTTTCATTCCAAAAGCACGTGGCATTTGATGTCAGTTTTTTATGATCACGGGAAATCATTGCATTGCATCCCCAATCGAACGCGACGTTTTTGGGGAAATATCTCGAGAAACAATAGGGATAACTGACGTTTTTTAGGGTCCGCGATACGGGGGATGGTGTGACACAACATTTGGGCCTAAATTTTAGTTGGTACTGCGGCTATGACGTCATCAAAATCTTTGATCGACGATATCTCTGCAACGGTTGGTCGCAGCGAAACGATCCCATACACTTTTTTATCAGTTATTCAAGCTCTACAACATGAGTACACTTTCCAGTCGTGATTCCATGATTTAATTTTTCATCACCTCTTGCAACACGGGAGGGAGTGGATTTGACACATCATTTTCGCAGTTAAACATGGTAAAAAGCTTTTACCTGGGTTACTAGTAATAAAATAATAAAGATTAAATCCTCATGAAACTAATAGAAAACAAGAGCCAGATGGCGCAAAACGGTAGCAGCAAAAGTACTTGCCACAAGAATACTTTTAAATTTGAAATTTTACTTAAAGTTCTTAAACGTTCTGTAAACGTTATTTCTTGAGATATCTTACTGGTGGAAAACAGGCATAAACGATGATAATGTTTAAAATTACTAACTAGTTTAAATAGGGTCTAATTGTAACACACCAGCAATTTAATTTATTAGAAGACAAAAGAATTATACATGCATGAGCTGTTTATGACATACGTTTTTTATAAGAGCTTATGTAGAATGAATGTAGAAAAAAAAATGTATGTTTTGAATTATAATTTTTTGAAACCGAAAATGAATTCAAACAGATAAATGCCTTTTTTAACTTGATTTTTGAAAACTTTGATGTTCAATGACAGAACAGATAGCTAACAAACGTAGAAAGTAAAGTCTGATCTGTGCTTTACAGACACGAAAAACATATCTATTTTCAAGTGCCAAAGTTCATTGATTCAGTACCATAAAGGTAACTAGAAGTCCCAGTTTTATGTAGACCTATTTGATTAATATCCATTCCTTCATCAATTAAGTGATAAAATATCAAAGAAAACGTATTTTAAATGTATGTGATTTAAAACCTTCGAAAATTCGTTCGTTTGTTCATTAGAATGTATATTGAGTTTTTAACGGCGACTCGCAGACTCTAAATCGCAGGCTAATTGCGGTTTCGGCCGGAGGAGTAGTAGTAGTAGTAGTAGGAGTAGTCCATTCGCTATTCGCTTTCGCTGCTACCGTAATAAAGATTGACAAATTCTTCTAAAAAAGTTGCAAGGATTCCAATTTCACTATAAGCTTAGTGGCAAGTATGTGCAAGGGATACGTTGTGTTGCATTACAAAATTCACTGTGGTCTTATTTTTCTTTTTAGATCTGGTATTCTACCAATTCTTGTTGAATGTCTTAAAAGTGATGATGAGTGAGTATTGGTCAAAATTTTGTACTATGAAATTTAATATTATTAATATTATTATTTCGTTGTTGATTTATGACTGACACCATCTTCAATTTACATTCATAACTGCATATAGAAATCACACATCTTACTATTTTGTAATTCAGTAAAGTTTAAGTGTACGTTAACTGAACTTCAGAAAACTTTGCATAAAATCAAAAAGCTATAAGAGCTCTTTCCAGTTGGATAATGGTCAGAACATTGAAGTGAAACGGAAGTCCACACTTATTCTGTTATTCTGTTTCTCAAATATTATAATTAAACAAGGTATATTTTGTCTACTAGTAATTTTGCTAATGCAAATTTTTTCCCTTACGGATAACCATTGATAAAAGTAGCTTCTCTGAATTTTATTTTGCTAGTGATGAATTGGTTTAAGGCTACAGTATATGTTTATGAGTATAATTATAACAAATTTATTTTCCAACAATAAACAAGAAATGTTTTGCATATTTACAAATCGCGAAGACTTTTAGAACAACATGAAAAATAATATTAAAGGATGATGCGTATCCACGTAACTTATTTTAATATTACTCTGAACATTCTGAATTTCTGAATTTGATATATGCTGCCAATCTTTCTGACAAACTTCCAAAATCACAACCGCAAAAAGGAAAACATAGATTTGGTGATGCAAAATGTACCCATACCAAAATCAACATAACTGAAATCAGACATTTGTGCTTTAGATTTGATTTACAAACATTCTTTACCTGAATTGACATATTCAAGACCAGTATTTATATCAGTGAAAGTTAAAAACTGATTTGATATCATCGATAAAAGGTTAATTAAAACAAAAAGTAAAAATTTATACTGTGGGTTAAGCCAAATGATTTGTATGCCACAAATTCATTTAAATAGCTAGAGAAACATCAAATATAAGTGATGCAGTAGACAGACATTCTTGATGTTGGAGCTGAGAAGGACATTGAGCTGAAGCTGTACTAATCCAGGGCTTAAAAAGCAATAACCCACACGTGCACAAGCGAACACTCAGACATTCATAAAAGAAAACAAAAATAAAAATACAACAAAAGCTTATATCTTTCAATCTGTTCACAAAATATTGATAACTTCTTTACGATCTTTTTCATCTTTAATTTTTTTTAAATCCAAGAAGCTTTGAAATCTAAAAGTGGGTTGGTGCGCTGGCATTTTGAAGACGTGCACTGTACGAATTCTTTGGTTCATGTATTGATTTCATGTAAACTTATGCACGAAGTATACATTTTTTGGCTTCACGACGACGATCGGTTTGCATTCCAAACACCTCGCGTATCCGCGATTTGAATAAATGTTTGCTACATTATATATCACCGGAAAGCATTTTTTATAAGCTATCAAATAATGTTAAGGTTACTAGAAAATTTTATAATAATAAAGAGAAAAAAGGCTTGGAAAACACCCCGTCTTCACAAAAGCCGCTCCATTAACAAAACTACTCAGTTTCCAGTGCTCATTCCACTCTTGATAGAAGCACAAAAAAAATGAGTAAGAACGGTTTTTTTATTATTCTTTCTTAAACCCTCATTTCTTAGTTATTTCATTTTTCCTGAAAAGTGAATTTTTTAGTCCAAACTTTTACTTTATATTGTTATATCTTGGGAATGACTAATTTTTCGGAAAAACAAAAAAAAAAAAACAATTCTGGAAAAATCTATGTGCTTGAACGTGGTGGCGGTCCCTCCAGCAGAGCTTTTTTAGTTTTGTAAAAGAGATCCAAAATGTAGTGGGAACTTTGCTGAAAAACAAACATGGAGAGAAAGCGTTTTAAAAGTTTTGCAAAAGATCACATCTTCAACATGATCATAATGAAGATCAAACCCCTGACAAGATATACTATTATTAAAAGTATTTTAATTATGTTCATTCAATCACAAGTGTGTCAGTAAAAAAACTCAAAATGAGTATTTAGTTTTGTGTTATTCATGTTTACATATAATGTATCAAAGATCAATCGAAGAAAATCACGATTAATGAATGACAACTTTTATTTGGAAATAAGCCACTTACCTGTAAAAAAATCATAAAACCAACTTTACCACTGGAAAATTTAGACTTTTTTAGATAGATTGCTGAAAAAAATTTTTTTTAAATTTTTTTGATGTATGTAGCATATACCGCATCCTTAAATGACTAACCAGAGTACAGTAAAGATGAAATTAAGAGGAGGAAAATAGATTGCTGTTGAGAAAACATTCTCGAAACAGCTTGTGTTTGACACCATAGATATCACAATTACTTAACAGCAAAAAAGATATAAAAAGCAACAAAAAAACATGACTTACTTCCGGTCTGTTTTTTGTAAGAACAAAAATAAGCACTGTGTTGAAGAATGCTTTCATGGCATCAGCAATGAAGGTCAATGTTTGTTTATGATGTTCACATACAAACAGGAAAATGAAGGACAAGAGATATTAGTTTAAGATACATTTTTAAGGGTAATTTCAGTCTAATTTTTCACTTTTTATTTTTTAGTTTTAACTTTTCCTTGAAAAGCTCGAGAAACACTTTTTGAATTTTTGAAAACCCTCTTTTCATTCAAAAGTTATTAAGTCTTTAAGAAAAATGATTTTTTTCACTTAAAATATAAATGAAACAGATGTTTATTATGAATGATGAAATGGCCTGACACCATGCAGAAAATCCTATCTGCGAAAAAAGTTTGTTAATGAACTTTCACTCCGTAAAAAAAAAACTCTTTTTATTTTCATGTTTTAATTCTAAAAATGCCAAGTTGCTCTACTATACCAGTCGATCCACAAATTGTTCTTTCACATTTCACCAAATTACAAGTCAAAGAAAACAACCATAGCTTTGTAAGAGATGGCTTTCTGCTGCTGATCTTCGATTTTGCTTTACATGAGCGGCACATAAAAACTATTTTTCTCTGGGAGGGTTCTCTGATGGTTATTCATAACCCACGCAAAGATAGGCACGGTTTTCAGTCAATTTTGGCAGCTTTTCCTTCTAAAATCATTGTTTTCTCAGTGTTGTTGGAAGCTTTTTTAAGATGGGGTGGCTCAGATTATGTGGCTCAGATTATGTGTCTCAGTAAGCCAGAAAATGTTTCAACTTCGCCCCTTGGCTAAAACTAAATGTCAGTTCACCTTTCATTTTTGAAAAGTTGTCGAAAAATGTGACGATGGATGAAGATTAAATATGGAAATCTCTATAGAATTTAATTTTTGTGTTATATTTTTATTATATATTAGACTGAAATAGCAAAATTGGTATGTGGATCTTAAAATTGGATGAAACTATCTGGAATTTCATTAGTGTCCTTGCAGCACAAGCTTTCCGTATAGCTTTTCATTGGTTTGCAAACTTTTCCGCAAAGACGTTTCCTATATGTAACACATGCTGCTCTTCAGCATTTTTATTTTCCCCTTCTTTGCTAGTACCACTAAGATTTCCAACATTTAAGTTTATTTATATCAGGTATGCCTCCAGACATTCATCATTTTCAACCGAAGAGCTATTTGTTTTAGCCATACTTTATTTTCGAAATAATTTTCTAAATACGCTTCATTTTTGATAAAGCATTTTTCTCTACACCATGGGCTTTCTGTTCCCAGTAACATCACACACTGAACAGATAAAAAATCTTTAATTTTCTCAAAAGAAAGGCATGATGAAGAAAGGTTCTTGAAAAAATGAATTAATAAGATCATTAAAAACAAAGTTAAGAGACGATATTAAATCACGTGATAGCCATATGGAACATATCTGGATTGAAGTAGAGGGCAAGAATCGCTATAGCAAAGTTCTGATATGTGCAGTCTATCAACCAAATTTTGACACTGATAGTGTAACTGAATGGCTTGACCGTTTTGAATCGCTCATTAATCACGTGTCCAGTATTTGGGATGGCATAATTGTCATAGCAGGGGATTTCAACATAGATATGTTAAAACCTGACTCATCAATTACCCAAAGATACCAGCAGGTACTGGACTGTTACAATCTGACTCAAGTGATTAATAAACCGACTAGGCATGGATTAACTTTAATTGACCACATTGTGACGAACTATCCGTCCAAAGTAAAAGCCAAGAACGTTTTACCGTGTACCGAAATTAGTGACCACGACGGCCCTTATATTTGCATAAACGCTAAAATCGATCGTTACCAACCGAGATACAAGTACAGTCCAAACTTCAAAAACTTTGACCTAAAGAAATACTGTAATGACTTCGAACAACTTCCACTTAACATCGTATATGGTTTTGATGACCCAAATGAAAAACTCCAGGTTATGAATGATATCATTCTTCAGTGCATCAATCAACATGCTCCTCTTACACGTTGCAAAATAACCAGACCACCCGCCCCATGGATGCATGACCTTCAAATCAACGACCTACAACACAAACGAGATACACTTCGAAAAAAGGCTCACCAAACACAAAGCATTGAACATGGGCAACTATTCCGAAATATTCGCAATCATCTCAAAACTAAAATTAAAGAAGCGAAGCGGTCCTTCTACAGAAAAGCCTTATCAACGCGCAGACCTAAAGATGTTTGGACTATCATCAACCGCATCTTGAAACCAAATAATAAAGTAATAGAGCACAATGTAGAAGAGCTAAACAAGCACTACAATACTGTTGCAGCAAAACTCACAAATACAAAACCCAAAACCAGTGAAAATCTCAATTTATTCATCGATACCCTGAAAAACAGCGATGCTGCACACTTTCGTCTCAAGAAAACAACCTACTACGAAGTTAGGACAGCCTTCAATAAGATCAGAAATGACTGCTCCACAGGATATGATAACATCCCCATAAACCTCCTTAAACCCGTAGGCAACAAAATCATATCACCACTAACCCACATTATCAATGGCTTCATTGAACACAATACATTTCCTGAAGACTGGAAAGTTGCAAAAATCTGTCCCATACCAAAAGTCGAATCACCTTCCCAAGCTTCTGATTATCGCCCCATATCAATTCTTCCCGTCCTATCTAAAGTTTTCGAAAGAGTCGTTCTTCACCAATTAGTTGACCATATTGAAAATCTATGCCAATCAACACAACATGGCTTTCGGAAATCTAGATCGACCATTACCTGTTTAATGATGCTAAGAGACGATCACAAGAGAAGTCACAATCGCAGTGTTTGCTGATTATTCCAAAGCTTTCGACACGATTGATTACAAAACCCTAAATTACCTCTTGGCCCTACTCTATTTAATCTTTATGTGATCGACATGCCCAAATATCTTCAAACGTCCGATTCCCTTCAATATGCCGATGACACTACCCTTTACGGACATTGCAAACCAGCCAACCTAACCCATAAAGCTAAGGAACTAACCTCTGATCTCATGAATCTAAAACGTTGGTCAAATGCTTCAAACTTGGTCTTCAATAACAATAAAACCAAAACGATGGTATTTAGCACCAAACAACTATCACGTCTGCACCATCTCAACACAAAAACGTGATCACATGTGATGGCCAAGAACTTACATCAACAACAAGTCTAAAAATTCTTGGTGTCACCTTCAATGAACACTTAGAATGGAAAGAAAACATAAACAACACTATCCGCAGCTGTTACGCCACATTGAAATTGCTAAGGTTGCTGAAACGACTGGTGCCCTACAAATTAAAGAACCAACTAGTAAACGCACTAATCCTATCTAAACTTGATTATGGGAATTCCATCTACATCGGCACGACACCTCTTTATCTAATCAAACGACTGCAAAAAGTTCAAAACGCTGCTGCTGGTTTTGTATTCGGTAGATATGGAACTATTGATGATGTTACCAAACTATCTTGGTTACCAATTCTAGAAAGATACGAATATGCTATTGCCATGCTCACATTCAAGTCCCTCAATGACCCAAACATTCCCTGTAACATCAAGGTCGCAAAGAAAAATGACGTTTGCTCACTACGTAATAATAGCAGCCGCACCGGAGTACTCCTGAAAAGCACCGATAAAGCGAAAACCTTCCAGCATGAAGCTACCTCGATTTTCAACACTCTACCGAAGCCATTAAGGGAATGTTCAAGTTTATCCACTATCCACGTTCAGAAACACACTGAAAGCTTACTTGTTAGACAAGGCTGTTGCCAGAACTTCACTTATTTAAAAAAAAAAAAAATTTAAATAAGTTTTGTATTAACGCCATCCACATACAGTACTCATACAAATTTCAGATGAAGAGCCAATTGTATTTTATTGGAAATGCTGAAATAAATTCATTATTACTATTATTGTTATTATTATTATTATTATTATTATTATTTTGAAGTTTTTGTCTGAAGTCACAGGCGAAAAAATTAGGGTGAACTTCTACTTTAAGATGAAAGGAGCATGACACTATTGGCAATGCAAGATAAACATTTTGAATCAAAAGTACATTGTGTTGTTCTCATGATCATTTGCATGCAACAAAATTTGAAGGAAACTGAGCTTTTGCCTGGTTTTAATTCTAAAAAAATAATTTCCGGATAGTCACTTAACAATGGTCAATCATGTGAAGTATGCTGGAGTAATAGAATGATTGGACTTGGACTTCACAAGAAGAATATAAAATTCCGAACAGCTCTGCAGCGCTTGAAATAAAAATTTACCCACTGCTGGTGAGTTTGACCAGTACGGCACAAATCGAGGCGGCCATCGTCCAATTCACGACGGTCACGACCTATTGCACCCTCGAAGCTTATGGTGCTTAAAATAAAAAAAGAAAACAAAAGCAAAGCTAGATGCTTGTTGGTTGATGTGCATAAGCTTTATATAAAACATTTTAAACACTTGTAAAAATGTAAGGTTTTATTATTTACAGTATACACTATGGGGAAGAGTGAACCGTTAATATCGATGTGATAGCTCTTTAGTATTAAGGACTAATCTCTAACCAATTTGCTCAAAAAATAGCAAAAAAGTTTTTTTTTGCGTTTTCTATGTGATTTTTATCATAGAAGAAGTTTCTGGAGTCAAAAATTTGAATTTAGAAGCACTTTTTCCAAAAAGTGCGTTTTGTGTTCTACTCAACATGTATCGATAGAGAATTTATTTAGCGTTCAGAAAATGTATACTCTTACAGGGGAAAAAATGGAAGTATCTGAGATATTTCATAAAAACTGTAGATGTGTTTTAAGGTTACAGACTATCCTTAGTGTATATATACTAACGCTTTAAACATGAGAAATGATTATCTTTATTTAATGTTTCGCTTAATTCGTGAACTCAAGGGAAATAATAAAGAAAGTCCTTATGATAAATACTTCATATTTCCTTTAAAACACCAATACATGATCAAAAATAAGAAAATCATGCTATCCTAATACAACATCTTTATGCCAATATAAGTTACTTTTCCAGTCTTGTCAGTATTACTATCGGGCTTTTTTAATACTTTCGCAACACAAGAACTTCCACCAAAAAATGGTGTCAAGTGAGTTTGCTTTTGTTTTTTTATGTGGAGGCTGTTTCAAATCAATTATTTCTTCTGTACTCATCTCGCGCATAAAGTTTATGATTAAAAATCTTTTTGCTGATGTATTTTACATGGAATTCTATATAGAACTCAAAAAAGCTCCAAATTAACATCATTTGAAGAATAATTCCCTTTTGGGATTACATAGAAGAAAAAATTCTTTTATTATTTATTATTTATTTTTTTTGTTACATTTTTATATTTTTTCAATTATACTTACGTCGTACTTCAATCTTTTTAATTAAGATAATAAACACTAACACTTGTACGGAATAGAAATAAGAGAATACATGTTTGATTTTTTCTGTAACATAAAAATTTGATGTTACTTTTTTTCACTTAAATTGTTTAATTTAAATAAAATCATGTGGGAGGAGTGTTTTCCAGGTGGGCACCCTAAAAATGTCCCCAAAAATAACCCCCCAAAAAATCTGAATGATTTTCTGAATCTGAATCGTGAACAAATTAAAAAAAACTAATTTAGAACAATACAAAATTAGTTCCCATGTTGATCTGGACACTGGACACTTTTTGTTGTTTCCAGTTCCTTCCAATTCTTCATTTCTTACATTGAAGTTCACATTCCCACATAGTGATGGTGCAGTCACTTTCTATATGATTGTCACAAGCATTTAATCAAACCCTTTTTTCGCGGGCCCTTTTAACGCCACACACTAAAATTAACGCCACATTAGGGCTGGCATAGAAAGGGCCGATAAGGTATGTATTTTTGTCGTCATAGAGAATTAATCATTCTAATGAGAAGGAAAAAACGTTATGATAAAATTTAGACTTCACAATTGCTTTATAGAAGCAAACAGTTGAATTCTATTTTTGATATTATTAATCATTATTTTAATGTACCAGTGCTGTCCAAAATGGAATTGTGAGATTATGAATAGTATAAAACCTTACAGAAACTGGAATAGTATGCCACATGTACATTTAGTAATGCGTTATCAAATTGTGCCTTCACTCATAGTTATTCTGACAATTTATTGTTTAAGTGCATCATTGCAGTTTGAAGCAGCATGGGCTTTAACTAACATTGCTTCTGGTTCCTCTCAACAAACTCAAGCTGTTGTTCAAGCTGGTGCTGTCAATCACTTCATGCGACTACTGGAATCAAAACACCAAAATGTTTGTGAGCAGGCAGTCTGGGCACTTGGAAACATTATTGGTGATGGACCTGCCTTACGAGATTATGTAATACGTCATGGTGTTGTTACTCCATTACTGACCTTCATTGATCCCAATGTTCCAGTAAGAACTCAATTATTTTTTGTGTAAGATAATGTATGACCCTGTAGTATAGTGGTTATCACTCTCGTATTTCATGCGAGAGATCGGGGTTCAATTCCCCTTGGCGGCGATTCACTATGCGCAAGTGAATGTACCATAGCACCGGGTTGACCCTTGCCATGTGAGGGAAATTGGGTAGATGATACATCGGGTGTTGCAGGAGGTCATCCAGAAGAGCACAGGCCCTTGATTGGGTTTGTGTCACTCACGAGAGTGTCAAATACTTCGAAGCCTCCAACCTAAGCCGTGGCCCCACCTGGAAAGCAGATGCAATAGCAGTCTGTACCCGGAGACGCGTGCGATCGCACGTGCACGCACACGCGCAAAACATTTTGCATGAGTTTTATTTTGCTCGTGCAAAATGTTTTAATCAAACTCATATTGCAGGTGCAAAGTATTATTGTTCAGCATAAAAAAGAGTTGTTTTAATTCATGTTTACAACACCTGGCTCCTTTGTTAAATAAAATCATTTGTAAATCATTTGACCATACAAAACGATCAAATAATCATTTGATGATGTAAAACATCCTGCAAAGGAGTTAATTCATTCTTTGTTTCTGGCCCTTCCTCTTTTTTTGTTATTCCTTATTCTGTGTGATTCAACTGACATCACCTTCTGCGAAAATTAAATTCTTGTGTATTGTTTATTTCTTTCAAATGCTTTTAAACGAAAGGCATCACCAAAACGCAGGTGTTTCAGAAAGATAAAAAGAACAAAGACGTTATTAAGTTGTTTATAAAGAAAATTCATAGAATTTGTGTGATTTGACATAAGAAAAATGATCGCACGCTCAAAATGAGTTTTTGTAATTGAATAGCTCACGTGAACTATTTTGCAGGAGCTATTCAACACCCTTCAACACTCGTGCACTATTCTATTCCAGATATAGACTGCAATAGCAACTGAGTGAGGCTAGCCACATAAAACAATAATAAATAAATAGATAAATAAATAAATGAGAATTTTAAAAAATTACATTATCATTATTGATATATCATAATATATCATAAATGATATATCAGGATTTATTTTGATTTGATATAGAAGCCAATAAAAGGACTTTCATTTTCAATTTTTGATTACACCAAGACCTGTTTCATCATACATTTAGGACAAGTGCAGTGAATTTTCTTTTTGTGTCTTTCTCATTACTTTAGGTGTAGAAACTTTTGCAAGCAGAACTTTCGCGAATTTGCCAAACTGAAAATTTTAGCGAACACAAACTTTCACGAATGAACAAAAATCAATTAAAATTCTGCAAGAAATTCCACAAATATAAGCCAAAATAAATATAATGAAACAATTTTTATATAATATTGAAATACTTTATCGAAATTGCTTTGGTAAAACACGTAATGGAAATGGCTTGTTACGGAGATGCTAAAACTTTAAAACATACTGAGAAAAACTTTCGCAAACAGAAACTTTCACAAATTTTAGCCTGATTCATGAAAGTTAAATTGGCGAAAACTTTCAATTAGCCTTAATCGTGAAAGATGGAAACTGAGAAAAAGAGCTTCAAAGATTTTTCTAAGATCAACTTTTTTTGAATGAACTGATTAATCGCTATGGCAATGGAATTTCGAAACAAAAAGATCAACAGGCAGGATGATCAACATGTGTTATTTTTTATGATCTTTAATGTATACACAAATAATTACTTAATTAATCGCTAAAACAAATTTTTGGAAAATAAACAGACTTCCCAGCCACTTCAGATTTGAATTGGAAAATTCAGAGTTCCTTTTCTTCCTGATGCCCAAAAGAAATTTTTTTCAGAAAAGACAATCATTTTTTCCCTTACTGACACCTTAAGGAGAATTAACATAAAAAAACTTTCACTTAATAATTCATAACACATATAGGAAAAGAAAGACATTTTCCGAAATTTGTAAAAACTCTTCTGATAATGTTAGAATAAGCTTTCAAAGTATCACGTGACTTTTTTGCTGACGTTACAAGATGACTACTGTTTTCTGTTTTCTGCAATACAGAAGCTGCAAAATATCTGAACTTGAAAATACAAACTGCATAATATCTTTTTAAGACTTTGAGGTCTTTAGGAAATCTGTCCTCCAAACAGCTTTCATTTGTTATGGCATATTTAGAAACAAATTTTCTGTGGTGAAAGAAATAAATAACAAATACGTGTATCATAATATTCTTCTTATATGATATTAAATATTTTTAAATGATGCTTCGAATAAAGAGGACCATATATGACAATTTCAGAAAAAATAAAATAAAACTACCTTAAAAGAAAAAATTTTGGTGGGAAAAATTTTGGCGGATTTGGCAGATTGATTCAAAAACCATCAAAATCTGCCAATATTTCTTACCGCCAAAAATAATTAATTTTGAGATCCACCAAAATTAATTCCTGCCAAAGTTAATTCCCGCCAAATTTGATTATTTTCTTAAACCACCAATATTTTTTGAAAGGAGTTGAATGGATTGTGTACGATACCTGTTATTAAAATCATATACATAACAATTTCTAATTTTCTTATAATTCAACTTACAACGAAATCATCATAACATTGTTAACAAAACTATATGCAGTTGTAGTATTTAAAACAGAGATTGAAAGTATTTAAAACCGGCATAGATTTTGTCTTGATGGAATCACCATTTTCAGAACAGACACAAACATGGGTCTTCATACTCATTTTTCTAGTTTTGTGTCCTGGCAATACCATAATGCTTGGTTACGCAGACATGTTAATATTAGCTCCTTCCAAGTTGTCTACTGAGGTTGCTAAAATAAAACAATTTGCATCCTGGAATGGTTTTCCAAACGCTGAAGAGAGTATTCCCATCAAAATCGAAAAATTGTAAAGTAGAACATTCTTTTAACGTCACGACAGAAAGAAAAGATGTGACGGTTTTTGCAAGTACTTCAGCAGTATCATAAGTTCCATGAAAAGGAAAGTTTTCCCATTGATTGATTTAACCTGGCGAAGACTGACGGACGTTCCTTTGCGTAGTAAACAAAGTTTTCAAATTTTCTTATGTTTCTACCGAAGAAGTGTGCAATCATCTAAGTCAACTTCCCTGAAATAAAGCCACTGGGTACGAATGATTTACCAACTTCGCTGATAAAGGATGCAGCCAATGTTCTTGCACCTCATCTTTCATATGTCATCAATTTATCTTTAAAATATGTAACATTTCCTGATGCATCGAAGGTTGCAAAGATCATACCTCTGTATAAAAATGGCTCCTCAGACCACTTTGAAAATTATCTCTGTGTTACCAGTGCTCTCAAAAGTTATTGAGAAAATTGTGCACAAGCGTTAAGCTCTATTTGGGAAATAATGTGAAATATTTTTGGGGGTTTGAGAAAACCGGGCCTCAACTTTTTTGTTTGCTGGGTTTGAGCATGCCTTTCGTTGTTTGCTACAGTTGTAACAGTGAAGACGTAAACATCATGGTTAATTTGTCGATAGCAAAAAGTTGGAATTTTAAAGGATAACTTTTTTTGTGATAATCCAGAAGATCCTTCAAAAATTACAAAACTAAAATATTTAGTGTGTTTTGAATTTTTGATAAAATGTCATGAGGATTCTCGAAAAGTGAGCAGGAGCACGCTGATTACTCTAAGTTCTAGATACGTATAGGAAAATGAGGGGAAAGGCATATTTAATAAACAATTTTGCAGACGTGAAAAACATATTTGCCCAACAAAATCATCATATCATGACGGCAAAATTTTGCATAATTAAAAGTGTTACAGTTACTTGTTAATTCACTGTCATTTCACGTCATTTCAATATGTTCTAAAAAAAAGTTAATTGCCAATTGGGAAAAAGGGTCTCTATTTTGGTTTGGGAAGGGGCCGTTTAATGGTCCCTACAACGTTAGTTAAGGCCCTGCAACACCACTAAAATTGAGTTTTTCACGAACACAAAAGACCACATTTAATTATTGTGTAATTTGTTTATTGTTTACAAGTTTTAGTGTCCTGGTTGTCTCGACTGCTTCAGCGGAAAGACTGAAAGAACCCTCCATGAACATGTAAATAAAAATGCTTGGTTAGACAAAAATAGTAGAATGATTCATATATCAGATATCGTACACAATGTTTTTCGGACTTAGTTTTATCTTATTATACTAATTCGCTTAGAGAGTGTTTTTTTTTTAAATTTACTCTCAAAATCTTTTTAATTGTGGTCATTTTTCGTTAGACCATTGATAATCGACGATTAGTATAATAGCACACAGCGTGACGTCAGTTATTTTTATCGCATCACGGGGAATCATTGCATTGCATCCCCAATTGAACGCGCTGTTTTTGGGGAAATATCTCGAGAACCAATAGGAATAACTGACGTTTTTTTAGGGTCTGCGATATTGGTGAAGGGGTGACGAAACATTTGGGCCTAAATTTTATTTGGTACTGCGGCTATGACGTCATCAAAATCTTTAACCGACCATATCTCTGTAACAGTTGGTCGTAACGAAACAATCCCATACATTTTTTTGCTCATTTTTTCAAACTCTACAACATGGGTATATTTTCTAGTCCCGATTCTGTAATAAAAACTTTCGTCACAGGGTTTGCAGCCGGGAACGCTGGATTTCTGCACATCCTTTTCGAAATTAAAGCCGTAAAAAACTTTTACGCGAGTTACTATCTTATATGTAATAGCGAGTGTGCATCCCACTTTTATTTTAGGGAGTGATATATTTGATTAAATTTTATGGTCAAGTTCTTCTTATGACCGCGTAAAACTACGCAGAGGCACAACATGGATTCGCCACATAATTTCACACAAACTATAAAAAACAGCATGACATCAGTTATTTTTTGCTATCGCAGGGGAACCATTGCATTGCATCCCCAATCGAACATGATGTTTTTGGGAAAATATCTGGAGAACCAATAGGGATAACTGGGGTCCGCGATGCAGGTAATGGGGTAACACAATATTTGGGCCTAAATTGTTTTTGGTATTGCGCTATGACATCATCAAAATCTTTGGTCGAGGATATATCTTTAACGGTTGGTCGTAGCGAAACGATCCCATACATTTTTTTTTGATCAGTTTTTCGAGCTCTACAACATGGGTACACTTTTAAGTCGCCAATAAGTATTTAAAATTTTCGTCACGGGGGACGAAATTAATCAACCGCCTCTTCTCTCTTTCTCACTTTCCAAGACACAACACAAGTAAGTAATAAACAAAACTTCTATTAAATCTCATTTTATTTTAGTAATGTAACTTATACAGACCTTATTTAAAATCTGGTGCTGATACTTGACACTGCAATAACAAAATACTCATATAAGAACAGCCACATTTGATTTTTCACATTTACAGTGTTTGAAGCTTCTGGAATTGTTGTCCAATGCAACCAGTACATTGAATCCTTCAATTCCAGTTCCCAGTCTTCAAATTTCTTGGATGGTAAAATCTTTTGGTCTGATCAGTACCACATTTCTAAAATCAAATTACAATGATTAAAGTCAAATGAAACAGATGATCAGCACAATTAAGTATTTGGAGCAAAATAGTTTTTTTTTCCATACATTGCCAGCAACGTAGCCCAAAGTATTTGTTGCTTTAATGCATCTTGGGTTGGTGGAATTGATTTAACATCTTTGTTTTGACTTGTGAAAAGTAATCTTCTTCAAATCATAACATCTGTACAACAAGATTACATGGTAGCTATTATTTTTCAAAAAAATTTTACCACCTTTTTACTCTTTTGTTCACAACTCAACAGGTAAAAATTTGACCCTACCCACCATCAGAAAGCTGACCCCCATTTTGACTAGGCATGACAGTGCTGTCATATTGTCTGTTTCCACATGAACTGATAAACCTTTTCTCTTGAACATTGTGAACATCCTTATGGCAAGACGGATTGCTTTTAGTTCCAATATGTTGATATTAAGATTCCCCTGTGCTTTTGAGCAAGGCCCCAAGTTGTTTGTCCCAGACAAGAAGCTCGCAATCCTTTTTTGATGCATCCGATTTTATATTTTGAATCACTAGTGGCGTTGGAGTTATCGATATTTCATTGGGTTATTATCGATTTTCCATTGGAGAGGTCTAGATTGTTGACCCATCATTGGAGTTCTCCCTTTGCTGAGTCTGAGAGGGTTAGCATTGCCTCAAAGCTGTGCATGGTCAACAGCCCTTTGATTTGCTGATGATGAAGATACCTGTATTGTATTGGAAGTACAGCTACTGCTGATGAGGACAACTTCCCTTTTAACTTGGCTCAGTCTCTTATTGTAACTTTTTCCCTTGTTATCATATCTGTGCTTTGTGCTTTTAAGTTGTTGACCTCCATTGAAAGTTTCACAGTCATTGTCAGGGAGTTGACTGATACTCCCAGAAAGTCTATACATTGAGAGTTGGGTCTAAAACAGATTTCTTGATTTTTATCAGAAAACCCAGATTCTGCAAAAGATAAAGATATTGCAAAATAGGTGTCCTTTAAGTCTAGTTTGCACATGTAGTCACCTGGACATAGCTTTTCGGTTAGAAAGTTCAATTCTTCCATTTTGAAATGATTGTATGGAATTCTCTGGTTTAATTTTTTTCAAATTGATGACTGGACGATGTCCACCATTATTTTTCCCCACAAAGAAAATTGTACTGACGAACTGGTTTTCTAAGGGTTGCACCTCCCTGATGCCACCCTTTCTCAGCATTTTCTGAACCTCCTCCTCCACAAGGACCCTTTCCCTTTGATTCATTGGTATTGGGACTGGGAACTTGTCCTGCTTTGGTGGATTTATGAATGGAATTTCGTAGCCCTGAACTATGTCTGAAATCCTCTGATCCTTTGTCAATTTTTCCAGTTTTTTAGAAAATACTGTGTTCCACCTGCTGGTGGATGGACTGGAATTTTTCCATGAAACAGATTCCTTACTAGAGGGTGAATGTTGGGAAAAATCCTGTGGACTTAAAAGTTGTATAGTACTGAGAAACTGTTGTTGAAGAAAAGGATCTAAACATACCTCTTTGACCTCTGTAACCTCTTTTATTCCAGAGTGTTGACTGGTGGTTGGCAGTGTTACTGAATACTCTACGCCCCCTACCCCCTGGCTTTTCTGAAAGGGTCGTCTGAACGATGAGATGCCACGGTTGTGGGCCTTCTGGATGGAAGTAAAAATTCCTTTGACTTTGTTTTGGTAGTTAAAATATTTGAAACAGCTTCTTCGTACTGTTGTCCAAATAGTACATCATCTTGCATATTTACACCTTCTTCATTAGAAAAACTAGGTGCCATGTCTTTCAGCATGATTTCCACCTTCTTCTTGTCAGTCATGAAAATCATTAGGTTATTGAGAACCTTCTCATATAGGAAACAGAATTGTAGGCTTTCCCAAGTAATAAAACCACCTGATCAAATGAATTCGACATAATTACCTTAAGGGAAGAAATTTTCGCGGGAAGAAATTTTCGCGGAATTTAATTTCGCGGTTGAAATGGTAAAAATGGCCAATTATCGCGGAATTTAATTTCGCGATTGACCAATTTTAACATGTTTCGCGGAATTAAATTTCGCGGTTTTCGATTTTCAAACAAATACTTAACAGAAAAAATGCCTCCTTTTTTGCGTTGTAAATCGTTTTTTTCTTTTATTAATATATAAAGTTAAAATCGAATTTTCGCGGAATTTAATTTCGCAATTGAGCAATTTTGACGTGTTTCGCGGAATTTAATTTCGCGGTTAGGGGCAAAAATCGCGAAATTAAATTCCGCGAAAATTTCTTCCCGCGAAAATTTCTTCCCTTAAGGTATTAATATTGTCTTTGTGTGTTTCACTAGCCTCTTGGTCGTTCATTATAGAGGCTTTTTCATTTTCCATTCCTTCCCAGAGCTTACTGAGAGGTCCATACGTAAAACATATTCGTTGTTGAATGTTTGTTAACATTTTGTCTTGATTTAGAGTAACATGTTTCTCTTGTTCAATTAATAATATTCTTTCAAATGGAAGTCCATGTGCTTCTCATTCCCAACATTCGTGGGTTTAGGATGGTATGAGAATGTTCTCATCTAAGGATTGATTAGGGATAAATCTATTCATGTATCAATTAGAACATAATTCACAAAGGTTTGGTCTAATAAACATGAGTAATCTCTTTCCTCAGAAAGCTCAAAACGTCCCCTCTTTGCAGGAGGCTTGTCATCACTACTTTATGAGGAGAAAGTTTCGCGAGGAAAAAAAAAACACAAAATTTTAGGGATTTAGTTTCGTGAATGAGTGAATCTATTTCGCGTAAAATAATCTTTCGCGTTCAACTGGAAAAGTGAATTTCGTGTGGGATTAACTTTCGCTATTTTCGGTTTTTGTGAAATTTTTTTCTCTAAATAATTTGAAATTTAGACAAATAAGACAGACATTTAATGATTGAGACTGTATTGTTGAAAAAAAACAAAAAAAAAAACGTGAAACGTGGGTTTTTGTTTTTTTTCCCTTCAATTTAACTTTCGCGAATCGGGTTGCTAGGCCATTTCGCATGGGATAAACTTTTGCAAATCCGCATGTCAGTCCTTTTTGCGAACATAATAACTTGAACATTTTTTCCCATGCAGTGTCAAGTATCAGCACCAGATTTTAAATAAGGTCTGTATAAGTTACATTACTAAAATAAAATGAGATTTAATCGAAGTTTTGTTTATTACTTACTTGTGTTGTGTCTGTCTTGGAAAGTGAGAAAGAGAGAAGAGGCGGTTGAGGCTATGGCTCTAGATTTATCGTGAGATGAGAAGTTTGCAATATAAGCTCGGCGTGAAGATTTCATGAAATAAAAAAACTTATCCTATACATTAAAATATCGATCACATAAAAAGTAATTACAATGAGACTAATGAATATAGCTAAACTTAGAACTAGCTTAAAAGTCATCAATGTTATTTAAAATACTAAATATGTATAAGAAAATAGTCATCTATATATTAATAGCCAATTCTTTGTCTGTTTGTTTGTTTGTCTGTCACGCAAAATGGTAGATTCAGTTGTGAAAGTAATTATTTTATCTTATTTTTTATGGCATCAGTGTGAAACCATTGTATTGAGACTCTAATCGAATGCGACATTTAGGGAAAATTATTTCGATAACTAATAGGGATAACTGGCGTTTTTGGGGTCCATGATATTGGCCATGGGATGATGAAAACATTTGGGCAAAATCTTTGGGGACTGGGCTCTATGATGTCATCAAAACTTTTGATCGACGATATCTCCAAAATGGTGATCCTATACATTTTCTTGCTCAGAATATCGAGCTCTTGGCAGCTCGATATGTCTTCTGAATTAAAATTGATCGAATTTTGACCAGAATTCCGAAAATTGAAAACTCTCTAAGAAATTTCAGGGGAATTTATTTTGGCAGATTGAAATGTTTTTCTAATTTAGCAGGAACTATTTTTCGCAGATAGAGGTAAATCAAACTTTTCACAGGAATTACTTTCCGTGGAAACGATGAGATGTCAGAAAACCCTTAAAATTAATTCCCTTAAGGTATTACAAATTATCATAACGATTTTGTTCAACATGATTTAAAAGTACTAACATTTTCAAAACGCCTGCTTATTACTGAATATTAGAGTTCTCCTAGCTAGGAAAAAATAAGTTAATTTTTAACACAAGCAGCTGACTGTGAATAGTTTGTAAAGTGAAAATCTACTCTGAACACTTATATAGTGAATTGTAATTTCACAGACTTCTGGTGTGATGCCTTTCACTTTGTTATTTGGATAGTCACAAAGACAGATAAGAAACAACTGAATCAGTTTTCAAAAATCCTTAATTATTATAATGTGTTTTTCAATTGCATTTCATTCTATACTTTTTCAAGAATTTCTCAAATTGATTTCTTTTCAGTTAACATTTTTGAGGAATGTCACATGGGTTATTGTAAACCTTTGTCGAAATAAAGAACCACCACCACCTATGGATACTATTCAGCAGCTCCTTCCTGCATTAGGAGTCCTTATTCATCATTCTGATCTGGATGTGAGTAAAAAAAATATGAAAAATAATGTTATGCATATGCCATTTTGAAGTGGTGTTATTACAATTACAATGTTTCAGATTTTGGTTGACAGTGTATGGGCACTTTCCTATCTCACTGACTGTGGTAATGACCACATTCAGGCTGTGTTGCAAGTTGGTGTTGTACCAAAGTTGGTATCATTTCTTACACATTCAGAAATTCGATTACAAGTACGTTTTTCATTAGTTTTAGTATGGTCAACTTGGCTATTAAATTATTTAGTTTTTGATTGTGATCATCTTATTGTTGATAGACCGCTGCACTGAGGGCAGTAGGAAATATAGTCACTGGTACAGATGAGCAAACACAGTCTGTTTTGGATAATGGAGCTTTGCAGCATTTCCCTGTTTTACTTTCCCATCCTAAAGAAAAGATTCGAAAGGTACTCTCCTGTTTTGCTCTCTAAAGATTCCTTGTTAGCATGATCTATGTGAAATTCTTTTTAAACAGGAGGCTGTTTGGTTTTTATCTAATATAACAGCTGGTACTGAATTTCAAGTCCAAAGTGTAATTGATGCTGGATTATTACCATTGGTTATAAAGGCATTATCTGAGGTATTTTGGAGAACTTCTCTATTGTGTCATTCTTTAACACATTTTATTATAAATTTGCCAGAAATTGATATCTGAACTTTATGTCTTAATCCAACTTAGTCCACAGATATTTGTATTCTATTAAAGTCATAGTTTTTGATTTGTGTTGTTAGAAAGATAGAAATTTAGGAAGAACAAGCCAATACTTCATATAAACACAAGTGATTTTCATGCTGACATAACTCCATAAAATTTTTTAAATTTTTTAATGTAAACATCATCTACGAATTGTATATACCATATACCATAGGCATTTTGTTCAACAAAACAAATTATATAGGCAAACCAATAATTAAACACTAGCCGCCAAGGCGGCGTCGCTCGCCGCCCATGTTCAGCATGCGTTGACTTCAGGAAAAATAAAATTAAGGAATTGGCAACCGAAAGTGTTACCATGTTGTAGAGCTCGAAAAACTGATTTAAAAAATGTATGGGATCGTTCCGCTACGATCAACCGTTACAGAGATATCATTCTTCAAAGATTTTGATGACGTCACAGACCCCTCCCAAAAAAGTTAGACCCAAATTTTTTGTCACCCCATCGCCTGTATCGCGGATCCGAAAAAACGTCAGTTATCCTAGCGACAGATTCGAAATCAAATATCAAATATCAGTTTAAACAATGGTTCCAAAAAAACCCAAATTTCATGTGTTATTTATTTGCACTCAAAACGTAGAGAGAAAAAAACTTTTTATTAGCTTTCGTTTTAAAAACGTTACGCGCTCTAACATGGGTGCTATCAAACAGGGGGAAAATGGTTTCTCTTCTTAAAAAGTTCACACGGCGGAGAGAAAAAAGGCACGTGCTAAATGAATAAATAGAATAAAAAAACGTTCGATTAGAACGCTTAACAATTAAAAGAACAAATTAAATTATTAAAAGAAAAGCAAAAAAAAAAAAAACATTTTCTTTTGGTATGATACTCTTTTTTTACTTATCGGTTTTTAAACATTTTGATTGCTCAAAAAAAAAGTTCACCCGTCTCAGACAGTCAGGCAAGAGTTAGTGGCAAACCGAACATATGCTGCCACGTTCTGCCACTGCTGCTTTTTGTCCAAAATATTTAATCAGTTAGTGACTTTGTATTTAATTGATGTACTGTTTTCAAAGCTAAGTCAATAATGTGGAATATAAAACTAACAATAATGATAAAAACAAAACGTTATTCCTATTAGTTCATCAGCCAAAAAAAGTCACGTTCGATTGGGGTTGCAATGTATTTGCTTCGAACTCACGTCGCACACAAAAAAAGAAATAATTTCGCTCACAACTTAATCTACCATTTTGCGTGACTTACAAACAAACAAACAAACAGACAGACAGACAAACAGACAGAGAATCGGCTATTAATATATAGATAAAACTCAAGAAAATTAATAAAACAGCTATGATGAGTGTATCCCTAATGCGATTAGTGCGTGATAAGGTAAGTCTTTGAATTAGGAGATAGGATAGTTCCGAAACATCTTATCTCAGTCTGCAAGAATTTGTCTGAGCACTTTCTCCAATGGGGAGTATTATGTTCGTTATAGGAATGGTTAGTTGGTTTGCATTTATGGTAGACTGTATTGGCATTGCAAATTTTTTTAGTGAAGAAGTTTATAATTAACAATCAGTTCTCTTGTCGGTAAATAGATGCAGATTAGGAAATATTTTATTCAAGATTGATTTTAACACTTAAGCATTAACATTACCTTGCTTGAAATGTATTCGTTTGGTTGTGTTCCAAATGGTGTCATAAATTTGAGTCCCAGCCATGTGTAGGTGTTAAAAGAAACAAGTAATAATAACTTATAATAATAATAACTGGTTCCCTATAATTGTGTAAAGTTAAAGTTATTACTATTTATGAATATTTATTTACAGATGAGGGATGAACAAAAAGTTTAACAGTTATCAACATGTGTCCTCATGTTTGATGTGTACATGACTAATGAGAAAGTTTATTAAAAGATTAAGAACTAAAAAATCAAGAAGTCGCTGTTTACAGAATAAACACTAAGCGGTCAAGTAGAAACTGTATCATGAAACTACTGTACAGTTGATGGGGTGACGAACTTTTTGGACCTAAATGTTTTTGGGTGGTGCGGGTATGATTTCATCACAATCTTTGATCGGCGATATTTCTCTAACGGTTGATCGTAGCGAAACGATGCCATACACCTTTTTGATCAGTTTTTCGAGTTATAAAATATGGTATTCTTTCCAGTCGTGGTTGTGTGATTTAGGTTTTTGTCATGGGTTTGCACACAAGAAAGGGAAATTTGACACAACCACCAGACAGAAAGGTGGCTGCAATAACATAGTTATATGTTAAAGTATTACCTGTGCCAGCTGGTCCGTCTAGATAAAACAATATTTCAAGTTGTGCTAAACCATTACGCACATTTGAAACAGCAGACAAAATTGCATCTGCAGCTACAACTGCAGAGGCCTAACCTGTTCCACCATGTCAATGTAAATATTCACATCAACTTCTTCCTGGACAACCTTCTGAACCAACTCAGGAAGATTAAATTGCGTTAAAGTCATACCAAATTGTCTCAGGACAGTATCAATGTAACTCAAAACTGCTTGAGCAACCGTCAATGTTTGAACGTAGTCTTCTCACAGATTTTCCTCAAATATATTACACAATTCCAGGGGTTTGCGGGGCTTGTAGTGAGTCAAAATAGTTACTAACAGTTGTCTAAGCTGTTGGGGCATTTGAAACGTTGAAGCCTCTATTATTAATTGCGCATTAATTCTTTCTAAAATTTCATTTGGTACATTGGAAATGCCATGGTTTTAAAAATGTGGTCTATGGCTGAGTGGTTAAGGTGCTGAGCTTAGAACAAGTTCCAGTTCAACGCCCGCATGAAGCTTTCCGTGGTGAAAAGTACCTCACCGCAATTTGCTTGTTTAATTCCCTTTCTTTAAGGGTATGGCCGATAACTTAAGTTCATATAGTAATTATGATGAGATCTCTAGTGATGAATCTCTGTTTGAGGAATGCTTGAAAGGTTTTGCCACTTTAGAGCCATATAAGTTTGAGCTAGAAGTCAAGGGAAAGCGACAAACGCAAATGTCAAAATTATCATCAGCGTTGTCCAACGGGTCTCATACAAAGCCAAATAGAGTTGGCAGCTTAAGTTGGTGGGAAATGTGGGAAATGTGTACGAGTCTAGGGAAATTGATCGTTTATGTTGTAAAGAAGGTCAAGCAATAGATGATGAAAAATTTGAAAGTATAAATAATTTTTATTTTTCATCTTTTTCATTTTAACTTTTGTCTTTGAAAAACTTCACTCACTTACGTTTTTCCGATTTTTTTATATCTTAGATCAAACTTGTGTTGCAATGTCACAAGAATTCAACACTTTGTGCTGAAACATGACTGTTCTTCAAAATGTGCTAGTTAGGTTTCATGAGATGAGAGGGGATCTTAGTGAAAAAGAAAAAATAAATATTGTTGGTATAGAATCGGGCTTTAGAATTCTTCGGGTTGGCAGATTAGCTAGTCGTTCTAAGTAAAAAAAGTTGTATGTTTTACTTGGAGCATATCGGCAAAACCTATAGGCGTTGCACGTGCTGTAAAAGATCATACATATTTCTTGAAAGAAGAAAATTTGTACACAAAGTTACTACACTAAGATAATATATACAAGATAGTGAGAATAAGCTCTTTTCCATATCCATTCTGGTTCGGTAAAGTACACAATTCATATTTCTTAAAATCGTGAAAACGAGGTTTATTACGAACTTTTTATTTTTCATAGTGTTATGTTAGTTCATAATCTACTGATGTTTACTTAATTGTGTCATTTTAATGTCAAAAATATTTAATCATGGATGAAAAAGGAATGATAGAGACAAGTAGTAGTAAGGATGTAGCATAAAAGAAAAAATATTTTCGTGGGGCCTTTTTTGGATGTAATATATACACGGCTTTCAACTTTGAAGATGATTCTAAATGCAATATAGAAGTTTGATGCTGCTACTTGGAATTTTCGTAGTTGATGTTAGTGGACAGATGCACTTTGACCCCTTGTATATGTTGTGTATTCCTGATTTAGAAACAGAAAGGGACAAAACATAATGATCCATCATATCTTTAAATTTCACGTTGATATTGTATTGAAGGAACATGATATTCCTGGTGATGAGTTATGTGCAAGTTCAGCTGTAGCGACATTGTTGTCTGTTAAAACTTCCATTTGTATGTCTTGTTCAACTCCGTGAAGTGGATTTCTGGCCTAAACACCCAGAGGGATCCATTTTAAGTTGATTCAGGGGCTGGTAATGTCAACTTGTCGGTCCTCCATATAGCACTTGGGTCATACAAGTTCATTTTTGGCTTCAAATGTTTGGGTGGTTTGCTACCAAATTTGATCTTGGCTCACAACACATCTATTGGGGCAGCCTTACTTGCCAAATACATTCCAAGATAATAATCTTGAAGTACAATAAGCAGATATCATCTCTCTCAAGCCTTTATGGTTATGATTTTCCATTGCAAACAATACACCACTGGTATGGTTACAATGTTAAAAAACCACCGACTCCAGTGCCTGCTGGACATGTACATGCAGCAGCAGCAACGTCACCATGCACAACACGATTTGACTAATACTTTGTACAACTTGTTTTTCGTTGAAGCTTTATTACATGCTGTTCCGATTTTCTTTATAAAGCCTTCGTGAAAAAACTGGAAGGATTTGAACCTTTTATATTGTGTACTTTTCAGTAAAATGTGTTTGTATTTTACAGTGCTGATGAGTATATAATTGTATAAATGAATGAACAAAAATAGTGGTGTTGTCCTTAGGTCAGTGCCGCAGGGAATGGTAAAGCACTCTCCCTGTAGGTGTTTATGGCTTTTTCGGAACTGGAAGGTGTTTGATTTGTAGTGTTAGCACTTGCAATACAATAGAATGCAGCATAAACGCGTAGAATAAGGTCTGCCTTTGTATCTGACATTCTCTCTTAATATAGAGAGAGAGTATTGAGAGTATACTATCTATGCTATTAATTTTACTGTAATTTACTGAATACTTACTGAATACTGTTGTATTTTCTTTTCTTTACTAAATATATTTTCATTTTCTTCAGGGCTGCCCTTGTAATAAGATACTTATTTAAGGGTTTGTTTGTTTGTTAAAATATATTATTGTCTGTTCCTCTTAACTCACGAACGCACTGTGCTCCCAAGTCCTCCAACGACATGTTTTTCCTTCAGACAGTGATGCTCGAAACTGCTTTATTTTTTTGTTAAAACAAACATAAACAAGACTTAAATTCAGCTAAAGTGTTGCTTTCTCCCGCTAAAAATTTGAAATTGTTCATAATAAACCTCGTTTTCATGTTTTTACGAAATATGAATTACCGAACCGGAACAGATATGGAAAAGAGCTTATTAAAATACGAAAGATAAGTGTTGTTTTAAATTTATACTTAAACTAGCCGCCCAGGCGGCGTCGCTCACCACTCATGTTCAGCATGAAAAACCATCCCAAAACCATCAACATCATGATTAAAACCATGACTTTCATTTCTTTATGCTTTTTTATTATTACCTAAAAGATTAATATTTCAATTGTAATACCCAAAACCTAATCATGCTATAAGAATATTGAAATAAACAACAACAAAAAAAAGAAGAAAATAAATGAAATTCAAGTACGCATTTATCCTAAAAACAATAACTAAAAACAAAAATTTACCCAAAAGATAAAAAGTCACAAATAAAATCATAATGCCAAACTTATATATACCCAGGTACGTAAACGATTACCATAACACAAAGTAATGCATAAACATGATAAAATATAAACTTAAGAAACTTATTGAATAATAATTAATAACACAAGCCGGTTTTAATGTATTTCTTGCTTTCGCAGAAATCCAATAAATACAATTTTTAAAAGTTTTAGCACTTCTTAAGCGCAGCCTGTGATTGAAGTTTAGGCAGCACTTTTTATACCCAGGTACGTAAACGATTACCATAACACAAAATAATGCATAAACATGATAAAATATAAACTTAAGAAAAATCCACCTAATAACGCTTCTTTTTTGTAGGACAGTTTCATTGCACAGTAATAACTAATGAACTTCTTAAATGCATAATCCATTCTTCTCTTAACTAACCCTCTCAACATCATAATTTAACCCATCATGTGCTTCATTTCTATATTAACATATGAAAATATTCAAGAAACATACAAAAACCTAATCATACTATGACGAAATCGAAAGAAAAGTAAAACAAACTAAAAGAAACTTTGAAAACATATTTACCTTAAAAATAATAATTAAAAACACAAAGTAATGACAGAATTTGTATAGCTAAAGAATTTTTAACATTTTTTATTTCCAGTTCAAAGCTCCTCTCTGGAAAATTCAAAACACAACAGTAAACATCACTCCTATCCTTTATTTATCCACTAATACTAACTGTGTTTTAACTAAATAGATACTATTTTAACTTTACCTTTCAATACCAATTCACATCATAATGTTTTAGTAAACAATATTGATCATGTTCTGTAGCCATTATCAAACACTTCTAAACTTTCTTTACTTTCTATATTTCATACCTATAAACAAATTAATGACACTCGATTTACTTTCCGGCATACTTTCCTATTGTAAACATATACACTTTCTCTTTGTTTTCTACTGCAATTCCACTACCATTTTTATACAGTGAAAGACATAAAAATGCTTTCTTCGTAACTTCATAACTGTGGAGCCATTTTGAAATAAATAAATTAAGGAACAGCAATTTCGTTACCAAAACCAATCAGTAACTGCTCGTAGGACATGCATGTTTGTGATTTGATCCTTTTAACTCTGTTTTAACGTTGTATTAAATCCGTTTGACTACGTATATTACTTTGTATCTTTTCCAAAAAATTTTCCACCGAAAAGAAGTAAAACCATTTTTACCAATGAATATAAATAAACATCATCCTTTCTGTAGCCATTTTTAAACAACTTCAACTACGCTACTTTACTGTTGCACTCCCATAACAATTTGATAACTATAAAAGGAAATACGTAAAATCAGCACAACTTTCTTCCACTCGTTCTTCGTTTGGTTTTCCTCTGAAAAAACATATATAAACAAACACCTGTTCAAAAACTCACCTACGCATGTGTGGTACCTGTTCTATTATTAATCTAAAATTTAATAACTGTAAAAGTTTAACAATAAAAAGTTTCATTATAACAATACCTTCGTATGTATACAAACCTGTGTTTCTTCGTGAAAATGTCAATAAAAGGTTAGACAATAACCAATTAACGTTTCAAGATTTTGAATCTGCGTTCAGATCGCTAAAAGAAAACAAAGCCACTGGATTTGATGATCTAAACAGCAATATTATTTTATACGTATATGATGAAATAAAAGATCCGCTCTTTTACATCTGTAAATTGTCTTTTAAAGAAGGAATATTTCCTGATAAACTGAAAATAGCAAAAGTGACACCAGTTTTCAAGACAGGAGATACTTCTGATATTGGAAATTATAGGCCAATATCCGTTCTGCCAGTTATTTCGAAAATCCTAGAAAGGATTATGTACAACAAGGTATACAACTACTTAACACATCATAAACTAATATACTCTAAACAGTTCGGTTTTCAAAAAAAATACTTCTACTGAACATGCTATCCTGAAATTAGTAGATGTAATAACTGCTTCTTTCTCACAAGGCAAGTTCACTTTTGGTGTATTCATAGATCTGTCAAAAGCTTTTGATACAGTTGACCACAACATACTCTTAGAAAAACTTAAATATTATGGCCTCCATGGAAAAATATTTGAATGGTTCCAAAGTTATTTGAGAAATCGGAAACAATATATTGCGTATGGACACGGAAAAATTACAAAAGCACTGGATATTACTAGTGGAGTTCCCCAAAGGTCAATCTTAGGGCCACTACTATTTCTTATATACGTAAATGATCTTTATAAATCCTCTGCAGATACAAATTTATTTTATTCCCACAAAATCTTTGCAGAACTTTTTTCAACAATAAATTTAAAGCTTACTAAAGTAGCTGAATGGTTTAAAGTAAATAGGCTGTCATTGAATATAAGCAAAACAAAGTACTCTATTTTCCATCCATCAAATAAAAAGCGGTTCATTCCAGCGATTATTCCGGAAATAAAAATCGACAATACTTGCAGTAAAAGGCAAACTGTAACTAAATTTCTAGGAGTTGAGAAGACAAATTGAAACTGTTACTACTAAAGTTTCTAAATGTATTGGTATATTATATAAGGCAAGACCCTTATTGACGAAACAACTGCTAATACAACTTTATTATGCGTTTATTTATTCCCACATATACTATGCAAATATTGCTTGGGCTAGTACGTCCAAATCAAAATTGTTGCCTCTTCATCGACTTCAGAAACATGCTATGCGTGTTATACATTACAAAAACCGTCATGCAAATGTTAAACCACTTTTTGACTATCTCAAAACTTTCACTATCCATCAAATTAACGTTTATCAGATTCTATGTCTTATGTATAAATGCAAAACTAAAACTGCGCCGTCCACATGTCACCATTTATATACTATTAAAGTAGCGAGTAAATACACAACCAGATTTGCGAGAATATTATGTGAGCCGTATTGTCGCAATAAACTTAGTCAATTTAACATATCTTTTCGTGCTCCACATTTGTGGAACATACTCATTGTACCAAAAGACACGCTACAGGATTGCAAATCCTATTTAAATTTTAAGCATAAACTTAAGGTTATGCTCCTCCAGCACTCTGACAATATGGAACAATATTTTTAATACGTGTTTTATTTTACGACCAATTACTCTTTTAAAGATAAATTGTAAAAAAAATTATTACGTAATCAAGTTCTGAAATGTCTCAAGAAGAACTAGCATAAAAGGTTCTCGATGATAAGATCACCTTGATCTTCTGCGAGTTTTCCTTGTTTCTTTATGAGTTTACGAGAATATGAACTTGTATGATATTCTTTTACGTATGTATAATATACTTAACACTTTGCAGCTTGTTGTAAGGAATATATTAGAACCTTGTAAACTTATAATCGACAGAAAATATACTTATCTATCTATCTATCTAAAACAACTGCGATAATGAAAATCGGTTATTAACGAACTAATTTTTTGGAAATCGTCAACCAATCAAAATGATGAATAAAGAATTTCTTTCGTTTTGATTGGTTTAGAAATTTAAACGTCACACTTAGATTACGTAACATTAAAAAAGTGTCTGTCGCCTCTACGTGGTTTTACGACGAAAAGGGAAAAAATAGGAAGGATTTGACCGTGAAAAAAAAGTGAATATAAAATGAATATAATGATCTTCACCAACAAAACCAACATCATGATTTAAACCATGACATTACACTGCAACCATCTTCTATATATTAATAGCCGATTCTCTGTCTGTCTGTCTGTTTGTTTGTTTGTTTGTAAGTCACGCAAAATGGTAGATGTGAACTGCGAAAGAGAGTCAGCAATGTAAGATCACACAAAAATTATTTCTCTTCTTGTGTGCGCGACGTCAGTGTGAAACCATTGTATTGAGACCCTAATCGAATGCGACGTTTAGGGAAAATTATCTCCGTAACCAATAGGGATAACTGACGTTTTTTGAGGTTCACGATATTGGCCATGGGGTGACGAAAAAATTTGGGCAAAATCTTTGGGGACGGGGTTCTATGACGTCATCAAAACTTTTGATCGACGATATCTCCGAAACGATGCATCATAGACATATGATCCTATACATTTTCTTGCTCAAAATTTCGAGCTCTACAAGATGGTAGCACTTTCCATTGTCGATTCCTTAATATTATTTTTCGTGAACTCATTGGGAGGTGACACAACGCATACTGAACATGGGCGGCGAGCGACGCCGCCTTGGCGGCTAGTATTATAATATTAACCTAAAAGAATATATCAAGACCATGAAATAAGGTTCTGGCAGTGTCTGAGGTAAAAAGAGTGATACAATGATACTTAAGGTTCAGGTTTCGTAGAACAGCAACAGACATTCCATGAATAATTCAGATTTAATAACCATAAGATAACATAAATAATATCTAATTATCACACACCCCACCAAAACTTTTTCAAAAACCCTGTTCAAAAAGACCTGCATCCAGTGTAAATGGTTTTTACAGGTGCCAATAAAGAATGCGTGTCTGTTATAGTCCGCAAAGGCATATATTTTATAAATTGTTGCTTATTGTAATACAAAAGTACAACCAAATATGTTCATCAGAAGGTGTATTAAATAATGTTTTGATTAAGCATTAACCATTTTCCATGATATTTAAACAGCCATTTCATACATCATCGAACTGCAAAATAAGTTGGTGAGGTAACGATAACGATATTATTTCGAACTTCACATAGACGAAATGTTAGATGGAATAAATATCATAAGCAATGGATAAGGACGTCGTCTGCAATAATTCGTTGCTGCCAATCTGTAAATGTAATCAAAAAGTAAGTTGTGAGTAGCAACAAAATTAGCTTAAATGATCGGTTTGAATCTGACTTACCATTGTTTCCCTCCACATCTAAACTAACTCTAAACATCTGAATAACAATCTTTATAATGTCTAAACCTATAATCATCTACTACATGCAGAGAAAAAATAATCATGTTAAAGCAGCCTTAAAAACTGATTGGAAACTAAGCTGTTAATCTTTACTTACGATGACAAAAGAAGCACCATTTAAAAAAAAAAGAAACAAGAAATCCTCAGTGAAAATGTGTAGATTTCTTTAGAAATGCACTCCTTTGCAGATATTTTTTAATAAATGTGCTGACTGGGAAAGAATATTTTTAAAATTGTAAAATTTCTGTTGACACTAATGCAACACTAATTGACAGGCATAACTCAACACAAATCTTAGGTTTGTAAATTGACATTGTGAAAGCTAGAATGTCTGAGTACTGTGATGAAAGAGGTAAGCAAAAGACATTGGAGGAAATAACTTGATTCTAATAAATAAACTAACTAACATTACTTAGAACAATAAGATAATAAACATTATGAAACTACCATATAATTGCTTATGTCATAGTGCTATTGCGTATTGAAAAACGTAATGTTATTGAAAAATAAAGAAACTTTTCAGAAGAACTTATCTCAAAGTATGGTAGTTTCATACCACCATCAGTTTTCAATTCATTTAAAATGAGTCTATTTATGTTGTCATGAAGAATTTAGGCGTTAAATCTATATACAGGTGTCGTTATGAAAATGTGGGTCAGATATTCATTCACCTAAGGCTCAACCAAAGTATTACCACAAAGAACTGTGTATTCACTTAAATGAATTAAAAACTGATGGGGCAAAATTTTGTATATGGTGTATATGTGTATATGGTGAAAACAGGCATTACAATGATTTTGCCCCATCAGTTTTTACACTGCTAGACACTGGTGGTCGCTGTATGACTTGCTGCGTAGTCCTTTTTTTTCATTTTTAATTTTTTTCCATACAAAATTTGGATGGTCCCGACCTCCAAGTCTTCGCCATACCCGGAATGCTGACTGAGACCGGGGGCCGAGATGACTCCGTCGGTAGCAGAGAAAGTCTTGGTACGAATCTGCAATATATTGTTGAAATAACTTTTATTAGTAAAGAAGCAAAAGGTTGATATTCAAATTGATAAAATCTATATTGATAGAAACTTACATTCCTTTGTAGCAACCAAGGCACCATCTAAAGAAACAAAATTTAATGAAGACAATAATTTTGACTTGTAATGTGTTAACCTTGTAATTGAAAGATAATTACTATTCTTTTGCGGTGTGGATGCTGATGATGATGAAGCTAAATGAAAATGAAATAAGGTGATTAGTTAAAATATGGTATTAATAGTATTGAAGTTAATGAAGTAGTAGCTATACTAAATATTTTAAATCTTCATATGGTGAAAGTCAAGCAATTTGATATCAAGCAATGTGATATCCCAGAATACAATATATCCCGCATTATAAAACAAACTGAAAGGAATTCCAATTGAAATCCTTACCACTTTTACCACCAGTGGTTGTTACAGAATCTGACAAAGGAAAGTAAAATGTTATAATGTTAGAAATGTTATAAGGAAAATATTATTAAAGGAAGGTATTACCATTCTTTGATAATGCAGCAACAGCTAAATGAAATATAATGGGAGGATTGAGAAAATTATAACATAATTATGATATATGGATCTTTGAATATGAAGAAGTTGCAGTTATAGTCATTTAGCATTTAGAAATTTTAAAAATTTCTTAAATCTTAATACACTGAACCTCAAATTTGGTATCCCAGATTACAAATACTGCATTTTAAAACCTATTGAAAGGAAATCCTTACCACTTTCAGGAGCATCAGTTCTTATAGAATCTGAGAAAGGAAAGGAAAAGGACACATATAGGAAAACACATAAAATTATGAATTCACTTCACAAATTTTTCTTAAAATAAGCCACAACATCAAGCAGTGGCTGACGTACAGAAGAACCAACAAAAACATCAACTGTAGCCTCTACTGCAGGTATTTATGCTATTTTGTTATATAACCGAATAGGCCATGACAATCAAAACATTCACAGCAACACCTGTGGAAAGAAAACATTTTGAGTGTACATCTTTCCATTAATATAACCTTGCTTACCCATACTGGCAACTTTGATTTTAACATTACCAAATGCTTTCGCCCTTGAACAGGCAACATACAACTGTCCATGTGAAAAACACGGTCTCTGCAAAAACAAACCAATTTTTTCAAACGTTTGACCTTGACTTTAGTTAATAGTAAAAGAGTATGCCAAGCGAATAGGAAGCTGTCTACGCTTCAATACAAAAGGCATACCTGTGTCGGATGGTGACAATTGTACTCTGGGTATAAAAATCAGTTCCCCAACTGCTGACCCTGTCAAAACTTCAGCCTTAATGAAGTTATGCGAGAATTCACGAACGATCAAGCGGGTGCCATTACAGAGACCTTTCCTGATGTTCAGATTCCTCAAAAGCATAATAATAGCCCCAACTTTAAGTTTCAAACAACGTGGAGGCATACCGGATGGTGTAATACTATTCAGAAAATCAACCGGATAGTTTTGCTGCTCCTCTTCATCGTCACACGCCACTTCATCAGCACTGTAATAGCAAACTGCATCTCCAGGCAGTCTGTCCAACACCTCATTATTAATGATCAATGATTGATCATTTGTCAGTGTCAGAAGGGCTGTGGTGGCTTATTCATGAGGCTCCAGTCCGTCGTACATAACAGATATAATCGAAGTTTCTTTAGGAACAACACAACAATCAGGAATTTCGATGGAACCTTCAGCAGGTTCGCTTTGTTTCGTTTGTAGTTCACCGTGCCCAGTTGTAACAGCCAAGTACAGAGTTCTTGCTCTTCCGGTCTAGCTCTCATATTTTCAGTGAGAGTATTTTGCCACTGATGCCCATAACACAGAACTGGTCAAGCAAACTTCAATAACATCAGTTGGCTTTCCCTTTTTCACGACCGGCAAACACTGACGAAAATCTCCACCCCACAAAAGAACCTTGCCACCAAAAAGTGCATCACTGCCACAAATACCTTAAGGGAAGAAATTTTCGCGGGAAGAAATTTTCGCGGAATTTAATTTCGCGGTTGAAATGGTAAAAATGGCCGATTATCGCGGAATTTAATTTCGCGATTGACCAATTTTAACATGTTTCGCGGAATTAAATTTCGCGGTTTTCGATTTTCAAACAAATACTTAACAGAAAAAATGCCTCCTTTTTTGCGTTGTAAATCGTTTTTTCTTTTATTAATATATAAAGTTAAAATCGAATTTTCGCGGAATTTAATTTCGCGATTGAGCAATTTTGACGTGTTTCGCGGAATTTAATTTCGCGGTTAGGGGCAAAAATCGCGAAATTAAATTCCGCGAAAATTTCTTCCGCGAAAATTTCTTCCCGCGAAAATTTCTTCCCTTAAGGTATCCTTGAGTAATGGAAAACGTGAGTAGAAACCATAGTTGCTTCATCGATCAGAAACAGGTCGACACTTCGAAGGTATTCTGCATGTTTCGATGCTGGTGTTATATTACATACGCTATTCTCTAAAACAGGAACAGGCAAAGGAAATAATGAATGCTATGTACAACCACCAGACAGTTAGGTGCCTACAATACCTGTATATGCAGCAGTAGCAACTTTCCAACCTCTGGCTCTGCATGCTGTAATAACATAATGGTATGTAAAAGTCTTACCTGTGCCTGCCTGTCCGTCCAAATAAAACAATGTTTCAACTTGTGCTAAACCATCACGCACATTCGAAACTGCAGACAAAATGGCGTTTGCCACAACTAACTGCTGTTCGTTAAGCAAAGGCCTTACCTGTCGATGTAAATATTTACATCAACTTCTTCCTGAGCAACCTGTTGAACCAATTCAGGAAGATTAAACTGTGTTAAAGTTATTTCAAATTGTCTCAGGACATTATCAATTAACCAAAAACCCTTTGCTCAGCTTGAGCAACAGCCAATGTTCGAAGGTAGTCTTCACACAAATTCCCCTTGAATGTATTCCACAATTCAAGAGGATTAGAGGGCTCACAGTGAGTCAAAATAGTAACAAACAGTTGTCTAAGCTGTTGGGGCATTTGAAGCCTCTTCCAATGTATTGTGCCATTCTGCATCATCTTGCAGAAGACGTCTGGCAATACATGCTTCTCGGAATGTGTCGTAAACAACTCCATTGAAAGAACGCAAATCCTCGAAAGACGTAGCACCTGCAACATGCAACAACAAAACTGGTAGAAAAAAACGTTCTCCTTCTGACGGTCGAGCATTGTATAACCGAGCAACTATTGGGTTTAATGTCTTTTTTCGTTTTTTCCATTTTTTCTCCTTATCATGAAAAACATAATGATACGGAATATCTGAGTAAAGATACCGCCGTGCATCAGGATCGTCTACGTTCAGATTAAACCATGCTGTCAAGTGACTATCCTTTAATGCCCCTTCAGCAGCTGCCTCCTCTTCACCAGCTCTAAAATACACTTGATGGCGATCAGGTAAATGAACAGCTAATCGCTTAATAGTATGCGATTTTTCATGCATAGAGAACTCAAATATCTTCTCCATAATGCTTCAGGCGCACTGACATATCGAGCATCCAGAAATGTTTTTATTTCGTCATGTTCCAAACGTTCATTAATCTCCACATTAGCACGATCATGTCCCTTGTAAACATATTTAAACAGATATTTCACGCTCCTGATCGTGGTACATGCTTCCAAATTTATGTGAGCATTATACTTCTTGGACAACCACGGACAGTATGGAACTACCCATTGATTATCTTAGTCCATATTTCTTACCCTCACAGTACGGCCATTGTTACGTCTGCGATAGAGTGGATACCCATTTGCATTCATTTGGGTTGTTTCACAAAATCGCTTTGGAAAATCCTTGGTGCAGTTGCCATCATCTCCCATACAAACTGCATTTGGGCTAGCATTCCCACAGGGACCATGAATCATACATGACTTGATGATATTATGAAGTTCTGGTTCCTGTTCAGGAACTGGTATTTCAGCAGAAATTAAGCTGTAAATGTCATCAGCATTACGTAGTTTGTCCTCTTGTGCTAAATGGATAAGAATATGAGCATGAGGTAAAGAATGTTTCTGAAATTCAATAACATACAAATGAGAAATGGCTTTTCCCAAAACTCCATTTTTATTTATATCCTCCAAAAGCGCTTTTAATTTCAAATTGAAAACACGCGTAATCAAGTCCGGACGATGATGTGGAGGCTCATTATCTAAGTTTTCTGTGATCTCCTTCCATTTCGGATTGCACGTAAATGTGCAAAACAAATCTGGCTTGCCCATTTTAGTTACCATAGCCATAGCATCTTGATAATTCTGTTGCATGGCCCTAGGACCACCCTGAAAGGAGGAGGGAAGAATAACAGGTCTGCCTGCATGAAGGCCACGATTTTCTGCAACATTTTCAAGATAATCAATGAGCCGTTGATATTGCTCAACACGGAAATTGGCCTGGTTTTGACGAATATAATTAAGACGGTTAGATTCAACTTTGCAGTAACAATCAACAGCATATTGTTGAAGTAATCTTTTACCTTTTAAAATGGGACTAAACGCAAACCTATAAGTATAATACTGCAACATAGTAGTACGACAATGCCGGCCTGTTGTATATTCTGCTACATAAGGAATGTCGGAACTCCAACCCAACTCTCCTCTTGGAAAAAATACAGGATATACCATTGGATTGAGATTAGGCGAATGCACAAGCAAATCCTGCAATGGTCTATCTCGAGGGTAAACAACGATGTCCCGAGCCAATGGTGGTGCACCATCTTCACCAACAAAAACAGCAGCTACTTCATCATGGTGAGGTAGATTGTATCGGCGCCGGTCACTACCACTTCTCAAATGCATTCTGACCTGGAAAACAATAGCAATGATCTGTAAATATCACTTCAAAGATTTTTAATTATTACTTTTCATCATATTTTCCATTTACCTCAGATGGCCGACGATTTTGCAAGTTGGCAAGTTGAAATTCCTCTGCCTCTACCTCACCCATGTGTTTGTAAGCAGCTGCAAATGGACTCTCCCTTAAAATAATGTCTTGCAAAGTTTGCATGACTTCGGGACAACAACCTCGATTTTCTGGTCTTGCCATTCTCTTATTGAACGCATCCATACCATCATAGATATATAACTGACCAAAGGAGGGAGGAATACCCGGTGGTGGGTGTAAATTACCTGTTCGGTGACATACCTGGCCATTAATACGAAAAACTGCTGGACCACGACCTTGTGGCACAACCAATTTTGCACCCATCGAAGCAAAAGCAACCAAACTATTGAACTTTCGAATATTTTCTTGAAAGTTCTTTGATTGATTAGAATCACCTACTAAAAGTTCTTTAAGATCATTAGGATAATAAATGCCATCTAAATGAACTTTACCATTGTGACAGCACTTAAAATTGGTTTCATCACCAAACATTTTGGCACCACAAAACTGACAGACTTTGTTCATGGCGCCAAGATAATGTAGCTCAGGCATTTGGTCTTGTCGAGCAGCACGATTTGCATTTCGTTGAACAGCCCGCCTAGCCATCATACGTTGTGCATTCTCATTTCGCCTGACTAATCTTTCAACCGGCTCTTCATCTTGACGGTATTCAACACGCCTTTGAGCATTATTGATTCTAAGTCTCTCATTTTCAGTTAATGGATGGATGTTATTTGCCTGAAGCTGTTGGCGCCTTGCTTCAGCTACATCCTCATTTGCATGCCTACGCTGAATAACAGAGCGAATTTGCTGCTGATCCGGTGGCTGCAAAACAAACTGACCATTCCTAAAAACTGCTTGGAAGCCAGGAATAATATTAGTGCCTCTTATATTAAACATCACAATACAGAAACACAAACAATAGAAGAAAGAAATATAACCACCCCCAGTCAGTGAATAAAAACAGCACCACAACAAAACCTGGTGGAAGCGAAAACAAACCCTTCTTTCTACAAATTAACAATGTAGGGTCTACAGCAGCAAACAGAGAGCTAAACAACCTAGGGGGAAAGCGAAAATAAAAACTGAACTTGATAAACTGATTAACTGAGACTCTGATTATTGATGTGATGCACGAACAACACAAACAAACAACGTGTAGGTTACAAACCTATCTATCTTTCATTCTTTCCGAAACTATCTTTCTTTCTACTACACAGGACAGCAATGAACAGCAATTACCTAATGTGAATGATAAAAGAGACAGCAAAGTTAATAATAGACAATAAGTAGTCTCTTAGGTTAGCTTGGAAAAATCTTCGTGGAGTTTACCATCATTAAAATAATAAACACAATTATTACCTCGTTACGTAATTCTTTCGCTTTCGATAAGCTGGTGAACTTGATATTAATTTGATTGATAATTATATACAGACAATTGCCTTTGTCTATTCGTATTGTTTTTTTTTCTCAAGGGTAACCGCAATGAATAAAGAACTTAATTTGTTTACTTTATCCAACGAATTGGTTGCTTTGGTTTTTCCGATTTCGGCAACCAATAAAAACTGCGAAACGGCGATCACGTGTCAAAACAAATGTTAAAAATAGGCATTTTGAGGGTTTCTTCACTGGTCGAACTGCCGCTATATGACCACGATTAAGAAGATTTTGACCATTCAAAAAACAAAACACTGTCTGAAATAAAAGTGGTATGCACGATTGCGAATTAGTATAAGTAGATGACAATATAAATATAATACAACTTACATTCAAATCTCTCTGAAAACAAGAATCCTCAAAGTGCTTATGACTGACACGAATATTTTTCTCAGCAGGAAGGTTATAGCTCTTTTTAGTTTATCAACCTATATTTTACTTACTTTCTGATTTTTGGTTGAAACACTGTCACGACCAGCAGCAGCACAAGTAACCATAATGATAAAATAATTAATTTAATATAAAATTTTCAATAATATATTTCTTAACAAGAATAGTTGACTTGTTGTATATGAACTCTAACTCTATATAAACGTCTCCAATGACGTCACTTAATTATGAGGAATAAATTATTTGTTTTTTAACTTTAAATATAGAGGGGATATATTTACCCAAGATAGCTTAATAGTAATAATAATTACGCCATAATAATAATTACGCCATGGGTTTTTTTTTACAATTATTATATATTATCACGTGGTGTGACGTCTGTTTTTCATTGTTTCCAATTCGGTGATTTAATGTTTGTCACAGGATTTGCACACCGGAAAAGCGAATATGACACATCCTTTTCGAAGTTAAACTCGGTAAAAGTTTTGCCATTTGCATCAAAAAGGACACAGAATTACATTTCACCACTGACTAAGACATTGAAGTACGTATCAATGAAATTGAAAAACTTGAAGTGTAATGTTTTCTTGCTATGAAGTCATAAACCATAATACATCACCTGCAGGAGGTGTCTGAAACGGTATTTGAAAGAAGATGTTCCTCATTTTTTATTGAAAACAAACATTGAATTATTTATTAAGTTGGTAGTCATACAATTCCTGTCATTTTGCGTGTGAAAAAGACTTTCTGTTAACGTCCAGTGTTAATCTTCTTTGAATTCTTGACACTTAATCTTAAAGTGCTATCAAATTGTTATCATATCCGACAATTATTCGGATTTCGAATTTATGGTATAGATTACCGTCCTTATTCGACAGTCGACTGTATATTTAAGTCATTATGTCGCACCTAATTACGGTAGCAGCGTAAGCGAATACCGTATTAAAACACCCTTGGACTCCTACTACTACTACTACTCCTACTACTACTACTACTACTACTACTACTACTACTACTACTACTCCGGCCGAAACGGCAGTTTTTAGCCTACGATTTAGAGTATGCGAGTCCCCACTAAAAACTCAATATACATTCTGATGAACGAACGCAGCCTTTTGAATTTTCGAAGGTTTTCAATCACATACATTTGATATTTTATCACTTAATTGATGAAGGAATGGATATTAATCAAATAGGTCTACATAAAACTGGGACTTCTAGTTACTTTTATGGTACTGAATCAATGAACTTTGGCACTTGAAAATAGATATGTTTTTCGTGTCAGTAAAGCACAGATCAGACTTTCTTATTACTTTCTACGTTTGTTAGCTATCGGTTCTGTCTTTGAACATCAAGGTTTTCAAAAATTGAATTCATTTTCGGTTTCAAAAAATTATAATTCAAAACATACATTTTTTTTTCTACATAAGCTCTTATAAAAAAAACGTACGTTATAAACAGCTCATGCATGTATAATTCTTTTGTCTTCTAATAAATTAAATTGCTGGTGTGTTGCGATTAGACCCTATTTACTCGAGTTAGTAATTTTAAACATTATAATATCGTTTATGTCTGTTTTCCACCAGTAAGATATTTCAAGAAATAACGTTTACAGAACGTTTAAGAACTTTAAGTAAAATTTCAAATTTAAAAGTATTCTTGTGGCAAGTACTTTTGCTGCTACCGTTTTGCGCCATCTGGTTCTTGTTTATTTTTATTTTCATACAGTTGAATTTTTACCACACTTACTGTGGAGTTTAATTCGACACAGCGACCATACGTCCGTATAAAAATGTCTTTAGATTAACTTAATTTCAACTTGAGATTTGATTAGTCCCATGTCCCGTGAAATGCTTAATAACTGTCGTTTATCATTATCTTAAAGGGAGAGTTTCAAACTCAAAAAGAAGCAGCTTGGGCTATAAGCAACCTTACCGTCAGTGGAGTGCCATCTCAAGTGAGCACACTTGTTCTGTTCGTGTGGTAATGTGGGTTGTTTCGATGAACTTTCATTGAATTTCTTATGTATTACAGGTTGCCTATGCTGTGCAAAGTGGATGTATTCAACCTTTTTGCAACCTTCTTAGTGTTCAAGATCCTCAAGTGAGTACTACCCTCAATTGCACGTGTAAAGTTTTTTTTGCCTGTGTATCATATGAATTATGTTTTTTGGACAGATTGTTCACGTAGTGTTGGATGGGTTGACAAACATACTTAAGGTATGTGCATTATTTAATATTTCATTGAACCACGAATACTTTTCATTATGTCAATCGAATTTTGGAATTGATACTATTTGTGTAAGTGAGATAATTGATATAAAGGTCTGCGTGCATGTTGCTACGCACTTATGACTGAGCAATACCAGTGATGTTCGCTGCCAGTAGTTTTCTTGATAGTTCAATCAGTGCCCTAAAAATATGCTCTATTGAGCACATCTGCCGAAGTACATATACTACGGGATCTAGTAAGATTCGTTTTGGCGTACCATGTTTCCTCTAGTAAACGTTGCGAAAATTTGAACAGTATTTTCAGAAGATCGACCATAATCCAGTGCTTCTGTGTTAATAAAGCAGCACCAGTCTAACCAGTCTTTTTGTGCAGTTGGAATGTACAAGAGGATGTCCGAAAAGGAAATTTTAGTGGAACAACCAAGAGAACTGTCCAAACTTTTAGCATTTTTTAAGGATTCGAGAATTTAGCGTGAATGTTCCTGCGCAATTAATTACATATAATATTAAAATTCATGCAAACGTGGAAGAATTTGTTGATAGAAAACAAAACAATTAAACATTTTCTCTGTTTAGCCAATATTTTTAAGAAACGGCGTTTATTTAAAATGTGCAACTGTAACTGCGGCATTTATTAGAAAAATGCTTTGTAAGTTAGTTCTATTTTAATTTGTCCAATTATATTAAAAATATATAGGGATAGACCTATAAGCACTGAATGTTTTATTTGGATGTGGTGAGTTGGTGTCATCAATGGTTTCATTAAAACTCAAAAGGTGCTGCGGCATGAGTCACGTTATTTCTGTTTTGATTGTCAGTAGGTGGTGTTTTCTAAATTTATGCATCTTGTTATCTGAAAGAAAGCGAAAATTAATTCCTAATTTAATTAGAGCCAGAATCATCAAAATCATCAAAAACTTTTTGATAGAAAGTTTATTTTTCTATTAAAAAGGTCATATATTTAGAGAGAGAAAAAAATTTTCTTCCTTTTGGTATAAAAACCGAAAAAAACAAGCACGAAAAACATGAGACAATGGAAGACATATCTCCATTTCAATTTGGTTATCGTAGCAACAGATCGACCGACTTAGCTACAGCTGACTCGATCAGAAGAACAGGAGATGAAAGTTTACTTACTGGATCTGTGTTTTTAGATCTCTCTGGAGCCTTTGACACTCTTTCACAGGACAGATTTCTAGAAAAATTGAATTCTTGCGGTGTACGAGGGTTAGCTTTAAATTGGTTTGCTGACTATCTGTTCAATTGTTCTCAAGTCGTCAAAGTTGGTCAGGAGCTATCTAACCCCTGTTCAATGGTATGTGGAGTACTGCAGGGCTTAATTCTTGGCCCTATACTATTTTTGGCATACTTTAATGACTTTGAGAACTGTCTCACTCCTACGAGGGTTGTACAATTTTCAGTTGACACAAAAGTCTGTGTGTCATCAAAAAGTATCGATGATATCGAAAGCAAGCTCACCGAAGACATGTATGCAGTCCAAACGTATCTCGAGAGAAACGAATTTTAACTGTTTCTTCTGATAGATGAACGTTGAAGGCGTACCTCAACGAAACATTGATAACCTGTTCTTCATCTTACAAATAATTGGGTACATTACTGGACCAGAATCGTGAAGAATTTGATCAGAGATCCAAAAAAGCGTCATTTTGCAGGAATTGATATGGTACTTACCTCCAGATGCTGCGAAGTTATTGTATACAAGTGTCATTGTCTCAGGACTCAGATTTAATGGAATTGTTCACTTTAACTTGACTTTAAGGTGAAGTCACTTGGACGACGAGCTGATTATATATTACGCACAAAAACTGTGCCAATTAAAAATGGACTTGACAAACAAGCTGTGCTTGTATTACGCAAATGTTTAGATGAGAACACTTGCGCTATGTTGAATGACTATTTTTCTAGAAACCAGCACAGAATGAATACTAGAATTTGCTAAAAATTATTTTTATTTCATGGTGGCCAACATTTACAACAGCTTACCACTGGATATTAGGATATGCACAAACTTAAGAAACAGGTATAACAGTTCCTCAAGTAAATATCTATTTACTGAAGATAATATGTGTTACTTTCATCTTATGTTATCCACAAAAAAGCGGCCACTTAACTTTCAAGAAGCATATCTTATGTTTTTTTCGTATACTTGCTTTTTTTGGGTTTTTTAACGCAGGACTCATATTGATAACAGCATTTATTTATTGAAATGATAATCCTGTAAATAAATATTCGCGCGATTAAATCAATTATGATCAATTAGTGCTTGCTTGAATAGGGAGTTAATGACTCGAGTAATATGGAAAATCATGAAAAGCTAAAAAATTTGAAACCGCCACTAACAGCGGTTGTTTCAACAATATTATTTAAAATAAAATTTTTTACCAATTACAACTAAAATTTTTGGAAAGCTGAAAGTTGCATTGGTGAAAATTCGAAAAGTTATATGTGTTTCAGACTTTTTTGTGGACACACTGTGCAAGAGTTGTGAATGTGAATGTGAATCACAATTTTATACCTTTCTATTTGACAATTTAATAACTTTAATAATGTATTCATAAATTTCACCTTACGCAATTTAAATTCATTGACTGTAGGAATTCAAAACGTGAAACACTCGAATTTTTACAAGTAAATTCTTTCTAGATGGCTGGTGATGATGCTGATAAAGTTTGTATACTTATTGAAGAATGTGAAGGTGTGTTGTAATTCACCAGCTGGATCTCTAAAATTCGACATTTTAACTTTTCATAAAATTTGAGGTGACTATATTTTCATTTTTAGGGTTGGATAAAATAGAATCCCTACAAAATCATGAAAATGCAGAGATTTATAAATTGGCATTCGAAATCATAGAAAAATATTTTTCTACTGATGTAAGTGTTTTGCTGCCAACCTCTTAAAACTATTGATGTTAATTCAACTGCTCAGTAGAATATTTTGTTTTGCTTGAAATATATGTAGATGGATAATGAGGATGAAAGTGTCGCACCTACACAAGTTGATGGGCAATTTCAGTTTGAAGTAAATAAAAACGAGTCTTCATTTAAACTATAACATTTGTTGGCTGTAAGCTGTTGGACGAAGTCATGATGGCTATGGTGGCTGCAGGAAAAACATTAGTCACACAAGCAAGACATCTGTATGAAACTTGACACTGACGAGAACATTTAGTGAATTCATTATTTTGTAACATAATTTTATATTTTAGTTTTAGACTATGTTTTACTCAATGCTGGCAACTTTTTTCTTTATTTGGTCGTTCGTGTCGAAATTCACTGAGTGGAAGCTTATTTAACTTTTAACCGTGATTTGATGAATAAAGTTTCAAGTCATTAGCATGGAACTTTATATGTTAATAATGTATGAGTTGTGTAAACTACTATCATTTCATCACTCTAAACTTCGAAATAATATTCTCATCGATTCTTGTCACTAATTATGTCAATATCCCAACACACAATTCTTAAATTTCTGTTTAAACAATGCTTTTGACATGTACGTCCAACCTTGTTTTTATATATTTTATTGTTCCAAGGGTTGTTTGGCATTACGCAGAGATTATCTTGTCTGTGAAAATATTAAAAGCATTTTGACAAACAGGGTGCTATTAACGTCTTGTTGCTGCAAAAGATACTCGGAAAAGATGCGTACCGTAAATGACCGATTTTTCATTTTCTCTCACCGTGAATCAAAATTCTGTGAATTGAGGATATGTGGAAGGGATGCAGGTGGAATGTACACTTTACTTAGTTTGCAAAGCAGGATATATAAATAATCTTAGACAGCAGTATCAGGCTATCAATGAACTTTAATTTTTGGAAACTTGCTATGAGATAAAAATATATTTCAAATTTAGAAATATATTAGATTTTTTCTTATTTAATTCTTCTAGGTACCGTCCGAACCTAGTAAAAGCTAAATAAAAGGGATAGTTGGGGCGGTGAGAGATAGTAAAAGGCCGGTTCTAGCGCAACACGCACGAACACACACACACACACACACACACACACACACACACACAAAACCGATGACGTCATCAGATTCTGGCGCAACCAATGACGTCATCAATCTAAACCTACTGTGCATGCGTCGAAAACTGCTGATGTCAGCACTATCGTGGAAAACTGCTGACATCATCAAAACTATTAGTATCCGAATACGTCAGTTCTGTCCACTCGTAAAAAATTTCAAAGTTGTAAAATTGTATATAATAAAGGATGTCGACTAACCAAGCGATTCGAGAATTGAGAGCTCTAGCAAAAGAGCGTGGCTTTAAAAGGTACTCTAACCAATGCTGAGCTCATTGATTTATTACAAATAAATCGAAAATTGGGGGAAATTGTCTCAAATGCATCAGAAACGATTCGAGATTTGAGAGTTCTAGCAAAAGAGCATGGCTTTAAAGGGTACTCTAAGCTTGACAAGGCTTGAGCTTATCAATTTATTAGATGGTCCAGTAAGACCACCTAGGAGAGCTGGAGTAAGGAAGCCTCTTAGACAAATTACTATACTCCCAAAGCCTGAAGACATGGATATTTTTGAGCATCAAGAGATGTTGAAGAACCGGTCAGTAGTAAAATCTGAGCTCAACGAATGGTCTGACTGGCTTGTGAGTTATGTACCAAAGTCAATTAAAGAGCTTATAAAGAACGCTTTCTCTAAAGCAAAAAGTGGTTTTTTAAGGTTGTACAACAGTACAAAGGAAAAGCTTGGGTTTAAAGATATGGTTGAAGAACAGGCGATGGAAGACACCAACAGCATAAGTACGAGTGATGATTTTATACCTATGAAGTATAAGCATGCACTACATAAAACTTTCCAAAGCTTTCGTATACACATTTTTTTTATAAGCAACCTCGATAATGGGCTCAGGGCTGGAGTTGCTAAGTATTTTTAAGAATCCAGGGCTAAAGTTGCTTGTAAGGTTGCTTAAAAATTTTTCAAGCAATAAATCGAAGAAAAACATTTTGAGCTATTTTATGCAATGTTTAATTTTTCTTCATTACATGACACATAAACTTCTTCATTATTCTCTAAAGACTTGTTTTGTTTGTTGTATACCGTAATTGATAATTGTCCATATGTTGATTTTTCTGGGTGTTTTTTTGTTTTATTTACCAAAATGCTTACAATGCACAAATTGGCTCATTCTACCCATATATCACTGGTAATTTTAGTCTGCCTTGAAATTTTATAAAGGTTTACAAGGCTCCCTTTAAACTTTGAATTTGTTTTGATTTTGTAGATAATAATAATAATAAAAATAATAATAATATGGTATATTTCAATCTCCAAAATTTACATTTGGCTCTTCAGCTGTAAATATTATATACTATATATGTGCAAAGTTTAGAAAAATATTTATATTTATAAAAATATTATGTATACTAGTGAGATGCTCTGACCGGCTACGCGAGCAAAGTAGAATTGGTAAGTAGAGTGTTAGTAATTAGATATCTAGAAGATTGACTCAGAATTGGGACGATAGTAATAAAAAAAAAACCTATGTAGCCATACGAAGATAAACCGGTTATGCAAGGCCTGTTTGTCATTTTCATTATTTTAAGGTGAAAATAAAATAAATAATTAACTTGACTTAAAAAAAATAACATGATACTGGTAGACCACCAATGGAATAGATGACGAGATATGAAGTAGGTTGGATTGGACAAAATTGAATGGGAGATAGGAATTGGAAATACTAATTGAACTAAATTGAGACTATATGGATAGGTAAACGAACAACTGCAATAGGCATATGAGGAAAGATACTAAATGCGAGTACGCAGGGGTCTGTACCAGTGCCTATGAACATGTACTATATAATAGAAATTTCAAGTAACATATTTGGTTTAAAATTTTTAATGAAACTAAAAAACATTGAAAAAATATTGCTTACTGACGTAGTAGTATGGCTTGTGCTAGAGAAGAGATTGTGATGTTCCAGAATTGGTACTTATTAACAAACTAATACTGGTATTGCAATATAACAAAGTAGAATAATAAGTAGTTCATCATTAAATGATTAGTGGGAGATGAGTGCATACGAGAAACTAGAGATTGTGTGTCAGTTTACATAAAACAAAACTTTATAATAAAGGCTTGTACTACTGCAGGCATCTAGCAAGTGCTTTATCTAGGAAATAATTTAAATTTAAAAAAAGTTGTTATGAAGATTTCAGGGCTTAGGGTTGCTAAGCAAGTTGCTTATTTTTTTTTGCCATTTTGAGAGCTGAGCCTTTAGCAACTCGGTTGCTTATATAAAAAATGTGTAGCTGGTATAGCAAAAGCTGATGTTGATGGATACTTCACGCTAGTGAGAGCAAATGTGAAGAAATTGATGGAAGAGCAGGTTGAGGACATGGGTTCTGTACAACTTTCTCTATGGATCATGTGGAAGAAGCCTATCAGGAATTTAATTCAACTTGAAGATGATATAGAATAAGATGAGGGAACTGTGGGAACAACGGGAACTGAAGATGAATATGAAAGGATAGATAAAGTTTTTAACAGCTTGATGATGAGAGTGTTCGAAGGTAGTGATTTGGAAGAGATATTGGATAAGATGTTTGCATATATCAAAACCCAAGTAGAGCATCCTGCATTACCACAAAGCGGCTTCACCATCGATTACATCATGAACCTGAACGTGGACTTTCACAAGCTGCAGCTGCTCAGAGGATCTTCATACATCAAACTATCATCCTGGATAGCGTTGAAAAAGGCAATCATCAACACTAAAAACGATGATGAAGAATGTTTCAAGTGGGCTGTAATAGCAGCACAACATCATGAGGAAATTGGAAAAGATCCGCAACGGATATCTAACCTAAAAAAATATGAGAATAAGTACAACTGGAATGATTCGGAATTTCCTGTAGCAATAGACAAGATAGGAAAGTTCTAGAAGAATAATCCTCACATCGCGGTGAACGTACTATATATCGAAGAAAAGTCTACAAAGAGGGAGATCAACACCACGCGAGAATCTAATCGTAACATAAGTGCAATGAAGCAAGTCAATCTGTTGATGGTTTGTGACGGAGAGAAGAGTCACTATACAACCATCAAGAATCTATCAGGGTTGCTGGGTCAAGAACACACAAATCGTCAACATGCACAACACTTTTGCATCAACGGTCTAAATGGTTTTAAAAATGTAGAGTCACGAGACAAGCACTATGTTTACTGCTCTGGCAATGAACAAGTCAGAGTGGAGATGCCTGGAGAGATGGAAAAATGGTTGTATTATAACAATGGAGAGATGCAGTTCAGAGTACCTTTTGCTATCTATGTGGATTTCGAGAGTATTGTAGTACCTATGAAGGAAGATAGGAGAGAGAAAAACAAAAACACTATCGAAGCATGTACCTTCAGGATGGTGTACGTACAGCAAGTTTGCGTATGGAGATGTGCCCGACCCTCTAAAAGTATATAGAGGTGAAGATTGTGTAAAGAAGTTTGTGGATCATCTGGAAGATGAAGTTAAGCGATTGTATGCGACATATCCAAAACAGTCGATGATAGAACTGACAGGTGTTCAGAAGCTTGATCATCGGGATGCAAAAACTTGTCATATATGTATGCAGCCATTTTCAGATCCTCAAAATCGCAAAGTCAGAGATCACTGTCACTATAAGGTTTATATCGAGGTGCTGCACATAACAATAGACCTTTCCCGAATTTCTGTTTAAACACCGTGTTATAGCCTAGCTTCTAAGTTTCGCCTCTTTTTCAAACTCTTAATTACTTCTAATTATTCCACTAGGGAACTGAAAGAACGAGTAACTATTACTTACTGAAAACATTATGCAATTAGAAAAACAATAAAACACATAGAAACGAGGCTAAACTTGATAACTAAGCCTTAACTCGGCATTTAAACAGAAATTCGGGAAAGGTGTATTGCAACTTAAGATACAAGATCCCACATCATATACCTATCATCTTTCACAACTTAAGTGGATACGATGCACACCTCTTCATTAGAGAACTTGGGGAAAAGTACAACACGAAAGATATAGGATGCATCGCGGAAAACAGGGAAAAGTATATATCCTTCCATGTCAAAACAGCTATACCAATTGCTGGTGTTGTCGACTCTGACGGTGCACAAGTTTACAAGAAGATCGAGCTGAGATTCATCGACAGCTGTAGATTCATGGCATCAAGTTTGGATAAATTGTCCTCTAATCTTAGCGATGAGCAGTGCATAAATCTTCGATGGTTTTACAAGGAAGATAGTATCTTTCAGTTGATGCGCCGCAAAGGTGTATACCCATACGAGTATATGGATAGTTGGGAAAAGTTTGCTGAGACAGAGCTGCCTCCATAGGAAGCCTTTTACAGCAAGCTGAACATATATGGTATAAATGATAAAGACTATGAACATGCACAACAGGTATGGCGTAGAGTGTCTCCAGAAGGAGATGTGATAACACTTGGAGATTACCACGATGTGTACTTGGCAACGGATGTTCTACTGCTAGCAGATGTGTTTGAAACGTTTCAGGATACATGCTTGCATCACTACCAATTAGATCCACTCCATTTCTATACAGCACCCAGCTTGGCGTGGAAAGCAGCCTTGAAGTATAACCAAATAAAGTTAGAGTTGCTCACAGACATAGACAGCTGTTAATGTTCGAGAGAGGTATACGAGGAGGTATACTTTAATCGGAGAAACTTTCGCGAGGTCAAAAATTCGCGAAATGTTTTGGATAAACTTTCGCGAATTGGAAAAGTCGCAAAATTTCGCGAGATAAACTTTCGCGAATGAAGAAATTGATAAATTTTCGCGAGATAAATTTTCGCGAATGAAGGAATTTTTTTAAATAATTTAGGACAGTTTTTAGAAAACAAAGGATTTTTTTATGCAGAAAATTGACAAAATGCATGCATTTGAATCTGTAGTTTTCATTTACTACAAATAAAATGAAGATAAAATTAGTTCAAAAACTACAAAGATTGTTCGTCGTCAAATTCGTTGAAAACGTCACCAAATACATTTCTAGCACCTTCTGGTCCCCACTCCTCATCGTCGCCACCGTTGTCATGCTCATGCTAAAGAAACCGCGTATCGGAGATAATATACTGCAGGGAAAGGAATCAACTGATATTGTCATTATCGACGACTGAAAAACATTTTTTACACAAATAATATTTGACAGCGTCTATTATATCTGTGTATCAAAATATGACTGATTTGTTACAAGAAAAAAAATGTTTCCAAGAAGATCAAATTGGCAAGTCTTTCCTGCCTTATTATATACATAGATTTTGAAATAGATCTCCGGCATTTTGGTAGCTTTAAAATTTAAAAAATTGCAAAAAAAATATCGAAATTTTACTGGATAAACTTTCGTGATTTGGAAATAAGAGCAAAATTTCGCGAGATAAACTTTCGCGAATGAGTGATTTTAAAATTTTCGCGGGATAAACTTTCGCGAAAAAGGGTCAAATTCGCGAAATTCCCGAAAGTTTCTCTCGCGAAAGTTTCTCCGATTAAAGTAACACAAGCTGTACATCGCTATGTAAAAGCAAACAACAAGTATATGGATGATCAATATGATCCGAACGAGGAATCCTCATATGCAATATACCTTGATGCAAATAGCCTTTGCGGTTGGGCTATGGCATCAGACTTGCCAACACATGGATAAAGATATGAAAAAAATGTTGAAAAGTTCACACCTGAAGGTATTGCAAAGTTAGTTAAGAAGAATGAGTATGGCTATCTGCTGGAGGTGGATATCGACTATCCAAAGAGGCTACATGATGGTCATAATAGTTTACCATTTCTACCTGAAAAAATGACGCTTGCAAAGGTGGAAAAACTCGTACCAAATCTCCACAACAAGCGTGAGTATGTCATAGATGTAAGAGCGCTACATCAAGCGTTGACTCACGGCTTAGTTCTGAAGAAAGTTCACCGAGTCATCAGGTATCATCAGATTGCCTGGCTCAAGCCTTACATACACTTAAACACAAGACTGAGAAAAGAATCAAAGAACGACTTCGAAAAAGACTTTTTCATGGTTATGAACAATAGCGTGTTTGGTAAGTAAGACGATGGAGAATATACGGAACCATCGCAATATGAAGTTAGTTAACGAAAAGAATTACAAGGAGTACGTCATGAAGCCTAACTTTAAAAGTGGGGTTCGCTTTGGCGCAAACTTGATGGGTGTGGAGATGAGTAAGACAAGTATCTGGATGATGAAGCCTGCATACATAGGTCAGGCTATACTTGATGTGAGTAAGATGTTAATGTATGAATTCCACTATGACTACATACAGCCGCAATATGGTAGTAAGCTGCAACTCTGCCATATGGACACTGACAGCTTCGTGTACCACATCAAGACGGAGGATTTCTATGGAGATATAGCCGAAGATGTAGAAAAGAGATTTGACACGAGTAATTATTCAGAGGAAGACAGATTATACACATTAAAGAATGAGAAGGTTATTGGTCTGATGAAGGACGAACTTGGTGGTAAGATCATGACGGAGTTTGTGGCTTTACGAGCTAAACTCTATGCATACAAAACGCTAGAAAAAGAAGACAAGCGATACAAAGGCATGAAAAAGTGTTTGGTTAAAAAATCAATTACATTCGAAGATTATAAGAGGTGTCTAGAAGATGGAAGAAGTCTATATAGAGAGATGGTAGTGCTTCAAAACAAGAAGCATCAAATGTATACACAAAAAGTGAACAAGATTGGTTTGAACAGAGACGATGATAAACGCATCATACAAACAGATTTGATCACAACGCGTGTTCAAGGATTCATAAAATTCATAAAAGTCATGTTGAATAGTGAGTAATTCATGAGAAATTTTTTCTCATGAAATCATGACGCAAATTGTACGCTTGAGTGATTTCAAGCTATCACAAATGAGCTGAAATCATGTTTCATTAATGTGATGTGTAGTGTGGTGGTTACAACGTAAAACTTGTAAAACGTAAAATCATGAGATCGCTAGTTTGATCCCCACTCGGTCTCTCATGTCCTGGTTAAAAAACTTGCATGAGTGCGCACTTCCCCGCAGTTGCATTGGATATATCGCGGTTTGGGTAGACTTCGGTCTGGGTGATTAAACGCTGTCAAGTTTCACTGGTCCAGAGAGACATTCAGGTTACCGTCAAATCGATCGAAATTCAACAAAACGTCAGGGCTTGAAGGTGTTAGCATGAACTTAAACTACTATCACATCTGGCTGTCGGGAATACTTATCGGAAAACTATCGGGAAAAAGCTAAGGGTTCTCTAAAACAGAGTTTTCGTTCAGAAACATTATAGCGTTCAAAACACGCTTAAAGTTAAGCGAGATCTTTTATCCGCATGCGCAATGTCATGATATTTTCCGAGAGACACCACAAGCAGGCATTGAAGTCTAAATGAATGATATAAAACCCAAGAGCGGAATAATTTAAAAATGTGGTGAACAGGCGACAAGTAAGGAGCTGTTGCCGGCTAGATTGGAACTGGATATTGCCGTCCGCTCCCGGTATTCACCACAAAATGTGCAAAAAGTTGTCGGGAAAAACTGTGTGACTAGATGCAATACACTCGAACAGAACATGAACGGCCATTGCGTGCGTAGTAGTCCGAGTTCGTAAGTGGTCACACACAAATAGTCTAAGATCTAGGGGTAAAGCTCAGAGCTGGTGGATTTGAGAAGCCAGGGTGAAGTGCTGGTTAGATCGAAGACAATGAATTAAAAACATACTAGGGTATCACGACAACAGCAACAACAAAAACCTCTAGGGGGTTCTCCTAAGGGAGTTTTCTTTTCAATAATAATAAGTTCATGGTTGGAGTAAAACAAAACTATAATAAAAGGAGATGGATCACCAAATCGTAGATGCTTTTAAAAATAGTTTGCAGAAGTGGAGGAAAATAATAGATACAAATATTGACACTAAGATTGTGAATCTGTGCAAGGAATGGTGTGTGGCGGAATTAAACATGACAATGTGGAATGCAGCTTTTAAGGGTGACATTGATATTGTCAAACTGTGCAAGGAGTGGGGTGCGACTGATTTTGACGAGACAATGGCTTTAGCAGCTAGTCATGGTCACATCGAAGTTGTTAAACTATGCACGGAATATGGTGCAACAGATTATAACGAGGCAATGGTAAATGCAGCTAAAAATGGTCAGATGGAGATAGTTAAACTATGCAAGGAATATGGTGCAACAGATTATAACGAGGCAATGGGAAATGCAGCTTTCTTTGGTCACATCGAGATAGTTAAACTGCTAAGGGAGTGGGGTGCGACGGATTTTAACGAGCCAATGACTTCAGCAGCAGAGATCATCAAACTGCTAAAGGAGTATTATGCCATGGATTTTAACAATGTAATGCTAGCAGCAGCTAGAAAGGGTGACGTCGACATCATCAAACTGCTAAAGGAGTGGAGTGCGACAGATTTTGATGAGGTAATGGAAGTAGCAGCTAGAAAGGGTCATGTCGAGATTATTAAATTATGCCACGGGTGGAAGAAGGGGATGTAATGTAATACTCGTTTCATGTAGCTCATCATCACCACTCATGAAAGAAAAAATGTATGAAGTATAACTACCTTATTCGTACTAATTTTGGCGAGCAGAAAATTTGGCGAATTTGGCGTTTGGGTCTGAAATCGCCAAATTAAGTGCTCGCCAAATTTATTTTTTTTCGCTCGTCGCCAAATTTAATGCTCGCCAAATTTAATTTTTTTTCGTTCATCACCAAATTAAATGCAATTTTTTTCAGTCACCAAAAAAAAGTAAAAAAAAATTAAATACGCCATTTCTAAAGACAAGCTTTGAGACAATATATACGCAATGTGACGGTTTTCCGGAAAAAAATAATTTCGCCTCTGCGCGTGCGTAGCCTTACGTCAAATATATAGGAAAAACCGTGTAAAAAAAGTTAAATATATCATTCCCTAAATTAGAAGTGGTATGCACAGCGCCGATTATACTAAACCTGGGCCAAACACCTTTAAAATATGTTCCAGTGATGAACCACACTATGGCAAAACTCAATTCCAAATCCGTTCCGATCGTTGGATCAAGTGACAAGAGAAGCATCACCGGCACCTTTGTTATCACCTTAGATGGACGCTTTTTACCGATGCAACTTATTTACGGTGGAAAGACCCAACAGAGCTTACCTAGATTCAAATTCCCTGATGGTTTTTCTCTGAGCTGCAATCCTAAACACTTCAGTAACACGAATGAATTAATTAAGTTAATAGAGGAAGTCCTCTTACCCTACATCAATGATCAACGCAAGCAATTGAAGAAACCGGAACAAGCTGCTCTTTTGATAATGGATGTTTTTCGTGGCCAGATTACAGATGATGTAACCACATTGTTGAAGAAGAATAACATCCACCTTGTCTTGGTACCAAATAACATGACACAGTTATTTCAGCCACTCGATCTCACTGTAAATAAACACTGTAAATCGTTTCTTAAAAAGTTGCTCTCCAAATGGTTTTCCCAACAAATTGAAAACCAGTTATCCATTGGAAAAAAGATTGAGGAAGTTGATATCAAGTTCCGGCTCACGACAATAAAGCCTCTACATGCTAAGTGGTTGGTGGAATTCTATAATGAGATGACAGCAGAATCTGGTTCCAAAGTTATCATCAACGGATGGAAAGCATCTGGTATCTACGACGCACTAAAAATGGGAAGTTCAAAACCTCCATCTATCGACCCATTCCACGATATTTCACCTCTTATTCAGTCGAACGACCAGCATGATGTTGAGCGATCATCTGTTCATCCGTTAACAGAAGAAATGAGAGAACACTTTGTAAATGAAGTTGACATTAGTGAAGACGGTGAGGACGATGAAGAAGAATGGGAAGACGAGAACGCTGTTGATTTTAACAGAAATTTATTCACAGACATCATTTTCGACGACGAAGAATAATAAGCTATATCGATGGTACAATTATATACTAGATTTGTAAATACTACTTGTTGTTGTTTGTATTTGAAAACATGTTCTCGTTGGTTATTTTAAATTGCTTGTTTTATTTGAATTGTCATTGCCAAATGAACCCATGCAAATTTAAAGAAAATCTTTCCCTTCGCCAAATTAAATGCTCGCCAAATTTAAGTAAAAATCACCATCGCCAAATTAAATGCTTGCCAAAAAAATCATTTTGGTCCATCGCCAAATTAAATGCTCGCCAAAATTAGTACGAATAAGGTACTCGTCTGTTTCTGCGTTCAGACAGGACTTTTGATGTTTGTTTTCTGGAAGAGTTGTCATATAATAAAACTAGTCATGAACATCAATGGATTCCTAGACGTAGTCGACACTCCAGCAGAAGCTATGAAAAGAGCAGAACTTATACATGCCGTACAAAGTGGTCAACATCTTGGAGGTGAAAAACCTTGGACAGTTGAAAGACTAGATAAGATGAGTGATAAGAAGAAGCTAGCAGAGTGGAACCGAAAGAATAAAAAGACAATGTTACAAGTACCTACGCAAGTACCTACACAAGTACCTACGCAAGAACCTACTAAGACCTATATGATTGGAGGAGGTGGTGGTGCAATAGCTGTTCTAGCAATGGGGTTGTTAGTCTACTACTACAACACACGATCTTCTACAAAGCCTTCCACTGACACTGGCGTAAAGGATCGTTTTTGCTTAATATAAATGGAGAAAGACTTCATGGATAGCAAGTAGCAGACGGCACGTTTACTAGGCTACACCAGCTTGTACGCGTACGCTGGAAAGAAATTCTTCAATGTAGGAGTTCCATCCGCAAAGCTAGATTTAGCTGATGTGGGAAAGCTTGGACTTGAGATGGCAGTTTTGTCAGATGATTACGCACTCAAGGAAGGGTGGTACAAGGATAAGATTTCGTGTAAGATAAATGGTTAGCATCTTAATAGGAGGGGAATTAAGTGCAGCACGTTTAGAAACTATGCAGAGAGGGCTCTTTCTGGTGATGAAGAAGCAGCAGCAGAGAGAGAAGAACGCGCTATGGCAGCCGAAAAAACGGAACAAGCACAAATGGAATGGGATCGAGAGCGCGCGACACGCCTTGACACGCCTTATCGACAACAAACTTCGACAAGAAAATAACGCCTCTGCGTACATCTCTGATCTTGATCGAGGCATGCACGAGTACTACGAGGCGACACAACAACATCTCTCACTTTTGCCACCTAGACCTGAATTAACGGATTTTTATAACCCTTCTGAAGCTCAAAAGACTGGTGAATTAGTAGCGATTGCTGGAACTCTAGGTATTGTTGGATTTTTGCTCTACCGTATGTAATAAATGATTGAAAAGTTGCATGACATCTACTATCTTTTGTATCTTCCTCATGACAAGGTCTATCAGAATACATACAAGTACGCTTTGAATGTGATCGATATTGCTTCAGGCTATAAAGCGAGTAGACCTCTGAGAACGAAGAAGGCGAGCGATGTAGCAGAGATGTTTGCAGATACTTACAAAAAGGGTCCACTAAAGTGGCCTGAGAAGCTCTATGTAGATAACGGCTCAGGGTTCAAGTCGGAAACAGTACCACGTGGGTAAAACACTACCAGAAAAGTGTGAGTCCACTGAACAACAATGTTCTTGCCAGAGCTGTCATGAAGCCCTCAAAGGCCATTAAACTCGAAGAAGTTCCGTTAAAAGTTGAGTTTTACCCTAAGGAAGAAACTTTACCTGAAGATGGGTTGTACCGCTATTTGCTAGCACCGGGTGAAGAACATGACGAGACAAAACGACGCGCGACGGACAACAACTAGAGTCGGAAAACGTATCGGTTTAATAAGATATTGCAATACCCAGGTCAGCGTGTTTTGTACTACCTAGAAGATGGGCCGGAGAGAGCTTTTGTACTTGAAAAACTTATGGCTATTCCCGAGGATACGGAAGTACCTCCAGAATACGTAAAAAAGTGGTAAATTAATATTTTTCTAGGTTGGGGTTTTTGTTGTATATAATAAAGATGTTACGTTTTGGACAAATCGAAGTTTCAAGGAAGGACTTTAACTCTAACGTAGCTGAACTTACCGACAGTAACACTATCGAAATGTCAAAGATCACTATAGCAGAACCTATTGTAGCAAACAAGAACGACACGAGGTACTGCATCGGCTATGAGAAGGAACCGAGTAAAATTGTTCCTCTCTTGATCCAAACCCCATAGAAGTGTCAACTCTTCAGGTGTATCGAGGTATAATGACACATCTGCCTGGAAGATGGGATTCAACGTTTTCGATGATAAAGCTTGGTGTGATTCATACAACGCGATTGCTGATCGCGTGCAAGAGCTTATCTTCAATACCTTGACAGGTACTGTGATAAGTACTACAGGCTGGATTAACCCAAAGCTCATTGTCTGGGATGGTGACATCAAAACAAAGTTTAATGATGATGAACCACCATATAACCAATCCTGCAAGGCAACTGGTGTGTTGAAGATCGGAAGCGTGTACACACAGAGCCATCACAACCACTACCTACAAGTCCATCTGAAAGAGTGCAAGTACTACCAAATAGACATGTATGAGAGCCTTTTCATCAGCAGTGATGATGATGAGTAGAGAATACTCCAAAGTTTATGTTCTAACTTTGAAGAAAATGGCTATACTGAAACAACTAATGGTGAAAGCGAAAGAAGAAGGTATTCGAGGCTATTCTATGATGAACCTAAATGAACTTAGGATGGTCTTGAGTGGCGAAATAAGGTATAAGCGGAACCAGTGCTCTCTAGGAGTGCAGACAGAGTTCCCCGAGTGTCAACATTGTGCACTGAAAAGACTTTTTTGGGAACTCTCAAAGAAAGCATCAAGACAGATTTATACATCACCAGAAGCTGAGGAGATTGATGTTAAAACGGGAGAGATCGTAGGATATGAGGTTGGCTGTAGCAAGTACTAGTTCAAGTAAATGTTTCCACTTACTTGACGTCTAACGGTTGGCACCCCTTGGGAGATGTCGTTTTGTAGCTTTACCAAGCTACAAAACATAAGGAGGAGGTGCCTCATACATCATATAGCAGGTGCACTCGGGGTATCTGAACTGTTCACGAGCTTTTTTGCGATTTCTTCACGACCTTCTTTCCTTCCACGTTCCAAAAGCTTCTGATGTTCATAAAGCTGTTTGATCACCTTCTTTGACCGTTTCCGTAGATCTCACTTCGTATCTGTGTAACGCTGTTTCTCCGCTATAATTTGAGTAAATTCTGGATGATCGATGGTCTTCGTAGACTTTTGATATTAGCACACGCAGGCTGTGTAGAGAGGTCCGTGCAGCGAATGCGATATGGTGTTTTTTCTGTCTTTTTACATCGAAAATAGAGCCACTTTTTTGAATGACTATCATTATTAGACCCACAACAAGAGCTGTCACACACAGAGCGATGCTCATCGAAGTATTCATTCCTGATACCAAGCATGTAATCTCACCACCAGAGAGTCCAACATTCACCGCGATCAGAAAGTAAGATATATGTTTTGCAGCTGTTGAGTAGTGTGAAAATTTGCGCTCTAAAGCTGTTCGGTATTCTATCTCTCGAGATAGGTATACTTCCGTCTGCTTAACCGTTTGAACTCTGAATTTTTGTGCATATCTATCCTCAGGGTCTGATAAAACAGGATATAGCTTCTCCGTATTCACGTCGTACATGGCCATGGTTTATTTGAAGACGACGAGCATATTGATAGCTTATAAATCAAGTTTCCTGCCTTGATCGTCGGTGACGTAAAAAATCAACGTTCGGGTCGAGAACCTCAATTTACTGGTGAACATAGGGCGTTCATAGTGATACGACATGATGCCGCCATACTCTTACTCTGGCTTCTGAAGATCAAATTCGTGCAAGATGCCTGACCCTTTACCGTTCTCCACCAGCATCGTTGTGTTTTCGAATTCCTGACAGTAAAGCCGTATAGACTAAAGTTTGAAAAAGACTTGTAGAGGCCTTCTATGAAAAATCTATGTTTCGGACTTTTTAGACCTAGCAAGTGTAGAAGACCTTCCGTAATTATTACCCGGTATCCTTTGGATACTGAAAACTGAAGCTTTCTATCGCATATTTGATCTAGATATACGCTTTGAAGTGATCTTGCATTTATATTATCGCGAATATACTTTGACAGTAGAACAAACGATCCTGAGAGACACCTCTTTAGTGGAAGAGATTAGTAAGTTCCAGAAAGCCTTAAGTTACGCTAGATCGGAACCTGATTTTGGCGTTGCGGTCGGTACATACCTGATACCCAGCGATTTAAAGCTTGGGAATCTCGATAACATCTCTAATTTTTCGACAAAGCTTACCATTGCGATGCACATCGGTAAACTACCGCCACCTAAACAATACTCTCTGGGAGTATTTCAGGGATGCAGAACGGCTTCCTCACATCCTCCACCATCCCCAGCTAAACAACACTCCTTGGGAGGATTTCAGAGTCGCAGAATGGCTTCCTCTTCTCCTCCAACATCTCTCGTTAAGCAAGCTCCAACGTCTTCCGCGGCTAAGCAACATGAAAAAGAAAAGCAGGCTCTCATGTGGGTAGGTGGTGGATTAATTGCGCTTTTTTTGTATTTCAAACCATAGCCAGTTGCTTAGCATACCAACCCCCAAAACTACGACTAGCCATGGATTGCATGCTAGAGCTATGACACCTTTCTTCAGAAATTTTAAGAGCCAGCTTACAACACCTCCGATGACACCCGGCAATGCAGCTCCAAGTTTGCTTGCAAGTTTTCCAAGAAGGCGTCCAAGTGCTTCGAGCAGCTTCTTTACCCATTTCTGCACACCAGCTCTTCCAGAAGCAGCAGGAAGACCACCTGTGAGAAAGATTACTATCGTTGATATTACCAGCGAAAACGCTGTAAAGGTTGAAACGATTGTGATCCCTTGCTCTCGAAAGAGGATGCGAAGTTTCTCCCCTAGTGTTCTATTCTTCTTGAGGACTTTGAATACCGTCTCTTTGATGCGCGATCATTGGCTAGACAACTATTGCGGTTACCACTGAGTCCCCCTGCACGATCCAATTTCAAATCGGAGAGTTGTCGCTTAATATCTTCTTGGTTTTTAGGATCACTGGTTTCACCTACTTTACGTTCTTCTCTTGCTATTTGACTATCGAGTTCGCCCAAGTTTTGCTACGTTATTCTCCAGCTCCCCACGTATTCGTTTTAGTGCTTTGTCTTAGCCTCTAAGTTCACGCAGAGGAAAATCTATCCCTTGCTTGCGTAAGAACTCCTCCCCCTCTAAAGGTTTTTTGGTGCCTTGCTCCAGTATTTCATTCAATACCTCCACCAACATCTAAGATTTTGTCGAGGACTTGCCTGTTATTCAAGCTATCCATTTCACGATGTCGGTATGGTGTTTTCTAGATTCTTGAAACTGTTCATCCACTTAGATGCTGAGCTATTAGAATCCTTAGGTACATCAAAACCTATCTTACGAAGACCTTCTTTGCCTAAAATATCTGCTATCACCCCTTCTGATCTGAGTTGCCCATCCTGGGTTGTTAATGCTTCACGCTTTCCTCGAAAGACATCGAGAGCGTCAAGCTGTTAAAGGCACATGGTGTGAGTGATTTTGACGAGGCAATGGCTTCAGCAGCTTACAAGGGTCACGTCGAGATCATCAAACTCTGCAAGGAGTGGAGTGCGACTGATCTTGACATGGCAATGGGAATGGCAGCTTACAAGGGTCACGTCAAGATCGTTCAAGTATACAAACTACTTATTGAAAATAGGCACCTAAAACTTTTGTTCATCCTCATCATAATACCAATCCCACACTTTATTCGGATGCATGGCAACTTCTATCAAGAAGAGATCTTTCGAGAACTGTCGTTTATGATGATAACGAAAGAGCTCCTCATGAATATCATCATAACTTCGACAGAGTGCTACAATCTTAAAGTGCCTCTTCACTGCTGCTACTTCCATTACAACTTCGATGTGACCATTTTTACCTGCTACTATCATTACCCTCTCAAAATCGGTTGCACCATACTTCTTACAGAGTTTAACGATCTCGACGTGACCCTTGTAAGCTGCCATTCCCATTGCCATGTCAAAATCAGTCGCACCCTACTCCTTGCAGAGTTTGATGATCTCGATGTGACCCTTGTAAGCTGCTGAAGCCATTGCCTCGTCAAAATCACTCACACCATGTGCCTTTAACAGCTTGACGCTCTCGATGTCATCATTACCAGCTGCTATATTCATTGCTGAGTTAAACCTTTCGAGCATCCCTTATTATATACAATTTTACAACTCTGAAATTTTTTATGAGTGGACAGAACTGACGCATTCGGATACTAATAGTTTTGATAATGTCAGCAGTTTTCCACGATAGTGCTGACATCAGCAGTTTTCGACGCATGCGCAGTAGGTTTGGATTGATGACGTCATTGGTTGCGCCAGAATCTGATGACGTCATCGGTTTTGTGTGTGTGCGTGTTCGTGCGTGTTGCGCTAGAACCGGCCTTTTACTATCTCTCGGTGGAAAAAAGTAATGCATTAAAAAAAATCCCCCGCCTAACTCGACATTTTTCGTGAGCCCAGCGCGGTTTCGAGTTAGCAGAGGGCAACTGTATATATCCGACAGACCATCTCTTGTTGAAGAAACTTTGGGTAGTGAACGTAATAGTAGCACAGAATCTATCGGAAAGTCTCCTGATACCTGTGAACAGTTTGATAAATTTTTAGAGAAAACTATTAACTCTAAAATTAGAAAAGCATTAGCAAATTACAGTTATAATTGTAAAAGCGCCGGGAAATCAGATTATTTTAATCATGCGCGTTTGTTTGAAGACATTTTACAGGAACAGGTGTTTTTCTGCAAGATGAGCTGAAAAGTAAACTGACAATAATAGAGAGTTTACTCAATATTCTGCAGGAAAAATATATGATGCATGATGAACAAAAATCTCTTCATAAAGTCAAAATCGATAACTTAAACTCTAAAGTTACATCAGTTACTAATGACGAGATCTGCGAGAACGAAAATGCTATCCATTAATTGGCAATGTGCGCAAAGCTGAAAAGATTGAGAAACAGTTAACTACTGTCAGACAACCAAAGCAAACAATTGAATTAAGTACTCGATATCAAGCAATTCATTTAAACGATAACAATGATAATACTGACAAGATAACTGATGATGACAACGTATCTACAATGTGTCTCCAAATGTTTTATCCACAAACTTTCAATGCAATTTTGTCAAATATTATTCGTCAAATTTTTGCGATTTAGTTCTTTTCAAGCTCTTTCTGAAAATATAAAATTTGAAGTAAAATGATAATTCTTCCGAAAGTTATTGAGGAAAATATCATGGTTTCAAATCATTAACTTGTTAAAGATCAACTAACGCGTGTAACAATACAACAAGTTTACAAACACAGTCAGATGAGTTCAAACATAATTTCTGTCGTTAGAAATTCTTAAGCTTAAAATTTTATAACCGAGCAAGTTGATAAGATAAAAGTTTTGGGAATTAAATGCGCGTACTTTTGCTTAACAAGTTTAGAAGATTTTATGATCAGAACAAAAGAAAATTGCTTTATCAAAATGTCACTGTTAATTGATCTTTAAGAAATTAATGATCCAAATCTGTGTGTTTTTCTTCAATAACTTTCCGCAGAATAATCATTTTCTTGAAAATTTTATATCAATCAAAAGTACTGGAAAAGGGCTTCCTTGCGATGTAAGGATTTCGCAACATTTTGACAAATAATACACCTTTCCCGAATTCATGTTTATATACTATATTTTGGCTGAGTTGTCCATACGGGCCTCGTCTCTGTGCTTATAATTACCGAAAATTTTCCCACTGCGGTTTGTTAATGATCAAAATCTATAACTTAATAAATACCAGATAACAAAAGAGTACATCAAAACGAGGCCCGTATGGACAATATAGCAAGAAAACAACATATAAAAACGAATTCGGGAAAGGTGTATTGTTGAGAAAAAGACACTGAAAGTTAGCGGATAGGTCTTTCTGAGACGCCCTGTACAATCCAGGGTGAACACCAGCCAATAGCCCAAACTAAACGACCTCAAGTAGTTGTAAATAATTATCCGAAAAGACAAGATGTTTTTAGCAGACCGAAATCACGACAACAAAACAACGAAAGAAAGCGAAATATAGCAGTTTTCAGCAATAGCATAACAAAAGGAATAAGGCGTTATGAGTTTAATAGATATTTAGATAATGGGGTCGCCATGTTTAAAGCCTTCCCTGGATGTACAAAGAATGAACTTCTTCACTACGTTGAACTGACACTTGATCAACGTAAATTCCAGGCACTAATAATTCACGTTGGTATAATAGAGATACTCAACCCAGCTGTTAAAGCCCACTTTCTAATAATCGTCCCACTTTGTAGTACCTGTCCCGATATGTAATAAAATCGTCCTTATTTGTAATAAAAAAGCTGTCCCACTTTGTAATAAAGATTGTCCCACTTTGTAATACCAAAAAACTGTCCCACTTTGTAATAACCGCATTTTCTATTTTGTAATACCCTCGGAGAATTTTTTTCAAACAGGCATTTTATGAAGAAGCAACCCCAAACTGACGTCGCAATTTACTGTAGGGGAGCAGATGTTGGAATTATTTGCAATATTAATCGGGGCATTTGGAATTTATTATTTTAGTCGCGATAAAAACGTAGGCAAAATTAACCCTTAGCGTACAGCGTAATATCGTGCGTATTCATATACCGCGTGTTTCATCACAACTACTTTTCATCGCTATTTTTTCCAGGGAAAATCGTTTCGTTAAGATATCCGAATAGACTATAAAAGTTAATAATAGTTTTTGTAAAAAGAAGAATTAAAAGGAGTTATTTCAAATTATAATAGCTACAGTGTGTTTCGTAATGTTGGAAATGGAAATTCTAAAGTTGTTTTTTTAAAAATGAATATACCGAATTTCAAAATAATTTTTACATCAATGGAAAGCCATTTTCAAGCTCTTTCGGCTAGCATATTTTTGTGAAAAATGAAAAAGTGGTTTTTGAAAAAATAAGGAAAATGTCTTGGAAAAATGTAATTAAATTTTTAATGGTCGATTAAGAAGTGAGTGAAAAGAAAAGATTTTTTGAAACAATGACAGCAATTTGGAAAACAATAAACAAATTTAAGCTGTGTGTTCACGAAAAACGTTTAACTTTTATTTTTTTAAAGATCAATTTGGGGGTCTCAGCGCAAAGATAAAATTAATAAAACTTTGTAAGGATTTAGCGCTTTGAAACAATAAGCACGATGTAATTAAACTACGTGTTAATCGACCATTAAAAATTTAATTACATTTTTCCAAGACATTTTCGTTATTTATACAAAAACCATTTTTCACAAAAATGTACTAGCCAAAAGAGCTTGAAAATGGCTTTCCATTGATGTAAAAATTATTTTGAAATTCGGTATATTCATTTAAAAAAACAACTTTAAAATTTTCATTTCCAACATTACGAAACACACTGTATATCGAAATTATCTGCACAAAGTAGTTTCTTGGTAGACTATTATTAGATACAGCTTGGTCATGAAATACATGCCTATTTCAAAAAAATACATCAAGTATGTGCTGTATGAAATGTAAATTTCATGTGTTTTTGTCCTTTGTTTTTTTTATTATTATTATTCCAAAAACGCCATTACTTGTACTACTACTTTAATCAATCCTTATAAAACAGAGAACGAGGTTATCACATTTCTTTGGTATTACATGGTTATTACAAATTGGGACAGCTTTTTTATAACAAATCGGGACGATTTTATTACAACACGGGGCAGGTGTCACAAAGTGGGACAATTTTATTACAAATCGGGACAGTAAAACAAAGTGGGCGATTATTACAAAGTGGGGTGTAACACAGCTACTACTGAAAATGTTACTGATGAAATACCAAAGAACATAAAGAAAATAGCCGAAAGATGTTCGTATTACGGTGTAGTGGATTTCTTCATAACTGGATTGGTTTGCTCGACACAGATAAACACCCAGCCCTTATCAGATGTAAATGCGTCTATTCGCACAATGTGCGAGCAATGTGGATATAATTTTCTAAATAACGAAAATATCATAAGAAAAAAATGGTTCAAAGATGAACTACACCTACCCAAATCAGGTAAATGCATTTTATCCAACAATAACATTTATTCACTTAAATCAGAATATAAATTATGTTTAGTCAAGGTAGACAATGAGATCCATAACCCAGACTCCTTTGACAAATCAATATCCGACTTAAATATCCTCTAAGATTTAATTAAAAACAATAGGCTGAAAATAAGCATTTTTCAGGCCAATTCCTGCATGTGCAAAATATGGGGAAAATCGAACCCCCTGAAATTCAAAGTACACACCCATACTATTGACCACTGACATGCCCTGATGAATTCCCACCACACCCATTTTCATCTAGTCACAGGGAAAGTCCAAAATTTAGGGTCAATGCATAGGCTGAAAATAAGCATTTTTCAGGCCAATTCCTGCATGTGCAAAATATGGGCAAAATCGAACCCCCTGAACTTCAAAGTACACACCCATACTATTGACCACTGACATGCCCTGATGAATTCCCACCACACCCATTTTCATCTAGTCACAGGGAAAGTCCAAAATTTAGGGTCAATGCATAGGCTGAAAATAAGCATTTTTCAGGCCAATTCCTGCATGTGCAAAATATGGGGAAAATCGAACCCCCTGAACTTCAAAGTACACACCCATACTATTGACCACTGACATGCCCTGATGAATTCCCACCACACCCATTTTCATCTAGTCACAGGGAAAGTCCAAAATTTAGGGTCAATGCATAGGCTGAAAATAAGCATTTTTCAGGCCAATTCCTGCATGTGCAAAATATGGGGAAAATCGAACCCCCTGAACTTCAAAGTATACACCCACACTATTGACCACTGACATGCCCTGATGAATTCCCACCACACCCATTTTCATCTAGTCACAGGGAAAGTCCAAAATTTAGGGTCAATGCATAGGCTGAAAATACGCATTTTTCAGGCCAATTCCTGCATGTGCAAAATATGGGGAAAATCGAACCCCCTGAACTTCAAAGTACACACCCATACTATTGACCACTGACATGCCCTGATGAATTCCCACCACACCCATTTTCATCAAGTCACAGGGAAAGTCCAAAATTTAGGGTCAATGCATAGGCTGAAAATAAGCATTTTTCAGGCCAATTCCTGCATGTGCAAAATATGGGGAAAATCGAACCCCCTGAACTTCAAAGTACACACCCATACTATTTACCACTGACATGCCCTGATGAATTCCCACCACACCCATTTTCATCTAATCACAGGGAAAGTCCAAAATTTAGGGTCAATGCATAGGCTGAAAATAAGCATTTTTCAGGCCAATTCCTGCATGTGCAAAATATTGGGAAAATCGAACCCCCTGAACTTCAAAGTACACACCCATACTATTGACCACTGACATGCCCTGATGAATTCCCACCACACCCATTTTCATCTAGTCACAGGGAAAGTCCAAAATTTAGGGTCAATGCATAGGCTGAAAATAAGCATTTTTCAGGCCAATTCCTGCATGTGCAAAATATGGGGAAAATCGAACCCCCTGAACTTCAAAGTACACACCCATACTATTGACCACTGACATGCCCTGATGAATTCCCACCACACCCATTTTCATCTAAATTGGACTTTCGAACCGCCTGAACTTCAAAGTACACAACCATACTATTGACCACTGACATGCCCTGATGAATTCCCACCACACCCATTTTCATCTAGTCACAGGGAAAGTCCAAAATTTAGGGTCAATGCATAGGCTGAAAATAAGCATTTTTCAGGCCAATTCCTGCATGTGCAAAATATGGGGAAAATCGAATCCCCTGAACTTCAAAGTACACACCCATACTATTGACCACTGACATGCCCTGATGAATTCCCAC